>VCJN01000026.1:0-13241 GCA_006384855.1 Tetraselmis striata | reverse complement strand
AACTGCCTTCAGGTCGCAGTCTGCATGCCGCATGCATGGCGAAACATAGGCCAATTTAAACGTAGCAGCATGGGCGCCGTATCTCTGCTGGTGCAGATTGGCTGGTGTACCTGTTGATGAGTACCTCAGGCGTCGGTGACCCCCCCTCCCCCCCCCCCCCCCCCCGGGGGGGCAACTCCACATAACTGAATATTACTGCCAACGGATGCACCCACCACCCGGCGGGTCTGTGATTAAGGGGGGGGCTCACGTCAAAAGGCGTGCCCGGCGCGACAGGGTACTCGGGGTCGCCCTTCTTGGGCTCGTACTCGTAGCCGCAGCCCTTGCAGATGGCCTTCCCGGAGCCGATCAGCGCAAACTTCTCCTGCGCCCGCAGGTCGTCGATCTCCTTCTGCTTCTGCTCCGCCTCCGTCTGTGCGGTCACGTCGCGGATTAGGTCGCAGCTGGGTTTGGAATCGGGGTGGGGAAGGAGGCGCGGCGGGGAGGGGGGGGGCGGGCGCTGAGGGCGGGCGCTTGAGCGAACCAGTTCGCGCTCCTCGCCTGCCGCCGTCTCGTCCTCCGTGGCGCGCAGCACCCGCCCGGCTTGCCGCCGATTGGGCCGCACCTACACGCCAGAGCGGGCCAGTCCTCGTGAGCGAGCCGCCGCTCAGACACCGCGCCCCGCGTCGGCACAGCCACTCGGCTGCATGTGCGAGCAGCCGAGAAGGTGACTACGAGGTGCCATCCGCTTAAACGCACCTGTGACGGGCGGGTCGACAATCGCCCGGAGCTGCGGAGCGTTGCGCGAGCGGCCTGGTGCGACAGATTGGTGGGGAGAGGGGGGGGGGCGGGGGGGGGGGGGGGGTCAGCCGGGGGCAGCAAACAGCGAGAAGTGAAGGCGGCAGGAAGCGACGAGGTGAGGCGGGGCTGCCGCTGAACCGAGCCGAGTCGTTCCCGCAGGTGAGCCATCACCGCGGCAGAACGTGGGGAGAGCGGCGCGTAGCCGGGTCAACGGAGCCATTTCGACCTTCAAGATGACAGCTCGGCATATCGAGGGTGGGGGACTGCGATGCTAAAGCGGGGTTGTGTGGTGAGAGTGGGAGACGGGTTGCTACCGGAGGGGGGGGGGGGGGGGGGGGGGAGGCCGATAGGGAACCGAGAGACAAGGGCGAGACCAGCACACGGTTGATAGTGGCCGTTCACTGTGTGCTGGAAAGTTGCGCGAAGCTCGCCACGATGTTCGGGAAAGTGTGTTTGCCGAACTTCAACGTCCGGGAGGAGCGCGGGCGAGAATGGGTTCGAGGGATCGGTTGGGCGCGCCCCGGGAGTCCGGCGAGGCGGGCCCGGTCAGGGTGTTTTCGCGGTGGGGGGCACCCTTGGTTGGCCGCGGCGGGGCGGGCTGCCGAGAGTAGCGCGAAGCTGGATAGCCGGCATTGTTGCGTCGGTATAACACGGATCAGGGGTCCTTCCGTGGAGCTGTTTGCGGTGGTGGGCGGGTATCGACAAGGATCACAGCTGCGGGACTGCCCAGTGGTGGCGACTCTTGTGCGACGTGCTGGATACGATACGGGTCCGCTTGTGACGCTACTGGAAAATAGATGAGAATGTCCACCGGCGCGATGCAAAGGCGGATCTAGTCGCTACCCCTTGTCGTCGCGCGGGTCATTCACAATCATCGCTGGACGGAATAAATGGCATCTTGGTCGATTACTTCCCGGATAAAAGCAAGTATCGACAATGTGGCGTGGCGTTTGTCCGCCGCTGGACGCGACGTGGCACGTCGTGTGTCACGAACACCTCCATGTAGGCATGCACCTCTGCCAGCTTGGCGCTTTACAGTAGCACACATATATGACGCGCCAGGTTCCGGCCTCACTATGAATGCGACTCGCGCAGCAGGCACGATAGCACGGGCATGGGCAGGTTAACTACAGCGGCCGGCGGGAGTTGGAGCGGCAGGTCCACGGGCGACGCCAGTAGGCGAGGGGTGGGAGCAAGTGGTGCCAAGAGACACTGCAGATAAACGGCCAGGGGCGGGCCACGTGGGCATGGTCAAGGCAAGGGTAGCCGTGCGCATGGATAGCTTGGCTTTCCCGGTGCGCGGTGCTTTTATACTGTTGCCAGTCTTGCCCCGGGGGCGTGAATGCAGCGCAGGGATGGTGATAACAAAAAATCGACGCACGACAGCATGGGCGGTTAGAGCGGCGACAGCGCATAAAGTGCCGTCGGCACAACCACGACCGCTGCGCGGAACGCAGTTTGGGGGCGCACGTGAGCTTTCGGCCGGTGAGAGTGTAAGTGTGCGCGTAGAGGCGCAACCCATCCACTTGACCTGACCTGGTAGGACTGTGGCAGACGACCTGCCCAGGCTATGTGCAATTTCATGCTCCGCAAGGAGGGGCATGAAAGTGTTGAAATACCCCGCACCATCCAGCTCTGGCGTAGGGCGAGCAGTCACACAGTACTATCCCAGCCTCTTGCAATTCTGTGATACGCAGGAGCGGGTTTCAAATGCACTGGCGGCGATTCAAATGCACACCGCCAGCGATATGGTAGCCAGTTTTTCTGATGGCACACAGCAGGCGAAGGCCCTATGCAATGGGTGCAAGATGTGCCGTTGCTCACACTCTAGGTCCCTCCCAGGCCTGGTCCTGCAAAACATGCCTCCCTCTCCCCGAGCCCGAGCCCGTGCACCTCCGTGGCGCCGAGCTAAAAGGCCGCAGCCTTGAGAGGGATATCGGCTGATGGTCAAAGGAGGGCGGAATCAGTTGCACAGCGAAACGCGCGATGGTCGCAACTCGGCTTGAGCGGTGGGGGCAGCAAGTAAGCGGGTTTTCACTTCTGAGATAGCTGCCATTCCGCGCCGCATGTCAACAGCAGCAGCTCCCGGCACGTGCGCACGCAACGTGTACTTTGTTTGTGCCCCCTAACGTGGGAGTCGCTATCTGTGCGTTTTCGCTGGCTGGCAAGCCGAGCGCTGCACGGGTCACGCCGGGAGCACGTGAACGGTGGTGGGCGGGCACAGCGCCGAGTGCTCCCACGCCGCGACCGTCCTCGCCGCACAGCGCCAGCCGGACGCCGTCCAGCTGGTAGCGGCCGGGCCCCGCCACCGCCACGCGCAGGCTCAGCTCCGCCGGCGGCCGCCCCGCACCGAGCGGGCCGATCTCCGCGTGCGTGCGCCCACCCACACCCAGCCGGGCCCCGGCGCCAGCCCCGCGGGTGCCCCGGCGCCGCCCCCGGGCCCGCGGCCGCGGAGCCGCCTCGGGGGAGCCTGCGCGGCGCTGGGCGGCAGGCAGCGGCGCCGCGTGCCAGGCGCCGGGGGATAGGGCGCCGCCGCCGCCGGGCGCAGTGCAGTCCACGTGGCACAGCGCGCCCCGGGACAGGGCGCTGGCCACGCGCAACGTGAGGCCCACCTCACACAGCGGTGCGGCGCAAAAGTCGTGCGTCACCGGGCGGCCGGGGCCCTGCAGCACCGCGTGCAGCGCACCGCTGGTGGGGCCGCCGTCGGCGCCCTCGGCAGGCGACGCGCCACCGAGCGGGAGGGGCAGCGCCGCTAGCGAGGTGCCCAGCCGGGCGCTGCTCACCGGTCGCACCACCTCCCACACCACCGCCAGCCGCAGCGCGACCTGCCCCACGTGCGCACCCACTTCTGCGACGGAGGCGCCACCGGCCAGCGTGCCAGCCGCCTCCCGCGCTGCACATGCATGGAACCACGCCACTGGGCCGCGCGCCACCGCAGCAGCGCCCCCTCCCCGCCTCTCCCCTCTGCCTCAGCTGCCTCCGCTTCCGCCTGCCCCTCGGCCTCCGCACACTGCAAGTGCAGGTACAGATGGCGGGCCTCGTTGGGGGGCACAAGCGCGGCTGTGGCCAGGTTCCGGGCGCCGCTACGCTGGGCCGTGGCGGGCGCCGCCAGCGGCTGCAGCTGCATCCCCGGCGTCAGGCAGGACACCTGGCGGGCACCCAAGAGGGGGTTTAGTGGGTGTATGTTTGGGGGGGGGGGGGGGGGGGGGGGGGTCGCATGCAGGACGCTGCGGGTGGCGATGCCAGGTCAATCCCAGTCACCCCCCCCCCCCCCCCCCCTCTCCCCTCCCCAGTCCACCCCTACAAGGGTGGCCCAGAGTTACAGGGTTTCTAAAGGGGGGAAACATGTTCGAGTTGGGTTCCTGCGATGAGCAAACGGTGCACAACCCAGGCTCATGGCTCGGCATCCCACCGTGGCGCTGAGTTCAAGGGGCCCTATCCAGGACAAGAGAGACACTTGCAATTTGCAGCGTCCGCGGCATGTTCTGATCCTATAAAGCGTAGGAACCCCGGGGACCGGGGGTGGTGGTGGAGGGGGGACCTGCTGCACGCGAAAGTGCCTCCGTCGCTGTCTGCAGATTCGTCATTGCCAGCTGCAGCACGCGGCGGTGCATATGGGTGGGTCGCGCACCGGCGGGGCACCACCTGTACGCGGAGGGCGGGATGGGGGGTGTAAGTGTGAGGGGGGGGAGGGGGGGGGGGTATGAGCCTCGCCATGCCCCCAGTAAGGCAGAGCTGGGGAGCCGGGGGAGCAGCCATTGGGGGCCGGGAGGAGATGCAATCCCGGGCGGACGGGCAGGCCGGATGGGGGGGGGGGGGGGGGGGACTCACCGCCACGGACGGCACCACTGTCACGCTGTGGGCGACACACAACACGCGGTGCCGCATGCCGCCCGCCGGTGGCGCGCCGCCGCGCTTCGCGAACGAGATGGCCAGCTGCAGTTGTGCGTGCCGACGCGAGGCGGGGAGATCCACACCGGCCAGTGCACGCTGGCTTTCTTATCCAGCGTGAGATCCTGCAGGCAGCGGCGTGGTTTCCTTTAGAGTGCGCGACACGCGGCAGCGGGAGGTAGCCGGGCACATGAGGCACGTGTAACATTGATTGACAGCAGAGCACACTAGAGGCGAGGGGGTAGGGAGGGCTGTCTTGCCTTGGGGGAGCGCCCACATGCGGGGCCGGCTGGTTGTGAACATGGAGGGCACCTCGCCACTCGGCAGCGCGGGCGGCGGCTGCAGCACCGCGGAGCCCGCGTCGCCGCCGGGGAGCTCCCACGACTGCAGACACCGCGCCTCGGCCCGCCAAGCCTCCCGGATCCCCGATGGCGCGTCCGCGTCATCCGGCACCGGCTGCGCCGCCAGCATCAGCGCGGCCGGGTCGCTCACGGCCACCTTCACGCCCTGCCGTGTTGGCCGCGTGAGAGCCACGCCAACGGGCGGGGGGGAACGGGGCCTCCGGTCAGTGCCTGGCTGCCCGGTGCCGCGGAGACAATGGCAACGGTATCCTTTCAGGCCAGACGCGGATGAATCTGAACCAATCATAACACGATGTTCAGGCTTACCAACTACGTGCAAAAGGTTCATCGATACTTTTTTATAAACGTATGATACAATACAGCTAGGTCCTGAAATTATCTGAATGTTGAGTATGTTTTGAGTACTCGTTCCATGCAAGCAATTTTAATCAAAGAATGCTGTTGTATGAAAATATCATAAGCGATATAGTGGAGTAGTATCGGGTAACTTGCATACGATTATTACCTGTGTATGACACTACACCCATCCAACAATTATGCAATAGTGCAAAGAAAAACGTGTGCATCATGACTCAAGTCTATCATCCCTTGCACGGTTGCAGTCGCTAGAGTTGCATTATGGTGTTGCGGAACCCGCGTCTCGACGAAGCACTGCGATTGTAAATCACTGTGGTGAGGCGGGCAGAAGGGGGCGGGGCGGCGTTTCGCGGCGGGGCGGCTAGGAATCTGGGAGGGACACACTCCCACAACTTCCGTGGTGTTTTAGGGTTTACCCCCCCCCCCCCCCCACACACACACACACACACCTCCTCCACCCTTCATCACCTTGCGCTGTACGGCCATTCTCTTCTACCGTCACATCACCGGGCTGCGGATCGGACGCCGCCGGCGGCAACCGGCACCACACAGCCATGCGGCCCAATCGGCATGTTGAGTACTGCAGGCGAGGTGCCTGGGCGAGGGGCATCTGGAGGACAACCTGACTATGCATCCGCACACACTCATCATCATCATCATCATCATCATGGTATAGGTGGACGCTGCTAGTACCATCTAGTTAGTCGCAGTCTGTATCCTCCAGTACCTACCTCGAATACAGCTTCTCATATACACAGAGATTATCAAACATCGGATGAGTTTATAACCGTAAGACACTTGACTGAACTGTGTACTGGGACGGAAGTTCGACACTTAGAAATAGAATGGACTTGAAATTGCACTGATACTTGGATTTTTTTTCAAAGGAAACTGACAGAGGCATTTTAGTCGGATTGCGAATTGACTTCCGAAAGCATTATGTACATGCAGTGAGTTTGTGTTGCCCATTCATTCTGGAAAAAAAAAATGTGCATTGTGTTAAAATAGACAGCGATACAGGAATGCGGACCGATGCACAACGATAAGACAACGTTAATCAAACTGGCAACGATTACGATAAGTAATCCACGTCAGGTGATCCTTATACTGTATAACAAAACACGCACAAGGTGTGTATGGATACTGGTAAGGAATGCATCTAGCGCGTTTGGAAAGGACTACAAAGATCGGGTGTCATATCAACTGTTCTAGACATCGGGATTACGCAATCTTTATTTCCACTGCTAAACAGTCTATTGCGGTAGAACTTCAGCAATTATAAATAGACAGTAGAATGATAGCAGAATAGAATAGAATAACAGAAAAACGCTAGAAGGGTGGCAAAGCACGGCCAGGCCCCGCCGTTTGTCACCTACACGCTATAACTCTTGAAATGTTATTGACATCGGGTATGTACTTGAATGCCATACATAAGAGCGCCGTTATTGTTTGTGTGAAGAGCCCGGGGGCGGGGGGGGGGGGGGGGGGGGGGGCAGGTGCGTGCCTGCAGCGGCACGTCGTTTGTGTTTCTCAGCTCCAAGAAGCAGCGCGCCACCTCCCCAGCATACAGAAAGCTGGGCAGCCCGTGCAGCGCAGCGACTAGCCGCGGCATGGGCGGGATGACAGAGAACACGAGGCGCAGGTGCGAGAGGTCGTCCTTCCAGCGCGGCTCGGCGCGCTGCGCAAAGAGCTTGCGGCCGGCAATGCCCTGCGACAGCTGCCATTCTACGCCCCGCACGCGCAGTGTGCCCGGCAGGCGCGGAGTGACCTGCGCTCGCCACAGCACAGGCCGGGTTCAGTCGGCGTCTTCAGGGTGTATATCACTTGCTGGAGCGCGGATCATGCAGGTCCATATATATACGAAACGCCTGTGGCGGGCCTCCGGCCCAAGTGAGAAAACGCAATCAAAGAAGCTAGCAAAACCAATGCGAGCTGACAAGAATATCTATGATTGCTAGCTGATTCTTTCGCCCGTTGACGACGACTTTCCCCGCGCAGGCATCCGGTCTGCTACTCTGGGGATCCCGCACTCATCCCACCATTGATCCCCCCCCCCCCCCCCCCCCTTCACACCCAAGAGCCAGTCGGGGGTGCGCCTCAGCCGCGCAGATGCGCGCGGACCAAATCTGCCGTCGTCACCCATCACGGCGTCCAGCGTAACCTCAAATATGAAAATGCACCGAACTGATTGCACATCCGTAGGGCCAGTCGAGTGCACGTATACATTTCGGTAAGTTTTCGCATCTCCGGCCGGTCAGACAGACAGACAGACGCAGCGATTTTAAGTAATCAAAATATACGTGTATGTGTATGTATCATTGACTGAGTGTATATGAACATACACACGTACACATATTCACCCCCCCCCCCCCGATGTGTGTGTGTGTGTGTGTGTGTGTGTGTGTGTGTGTGTGTGATTTCATCTATTAAATAATAAACCATCTTGAAACGAAATTTGTCCAATTCCATACAAAATCGTGAAGAATGTAGTCTGAGAAACTAGGGTGAGGATCTGTTGGTGCAGAGCGCCGTTTTTTGTCCGTCTGGATGTTGGCGCACCGTGAGGCGCACGCGGCTCCTCTCCTTTGACTTGAGAGTGAGGTCCTGGCTCAGCAGCTCGAAGGCCACGCCCGGAAGCGGCGCCTCCTCGGCGCCGAGGTCGTCATCGTCGGAGGAGGAAGACGTTGAGCCGGGGGCGGGCTCGTGCGCACACAGCAGGCGGATGTTGAGGACCTATGCAGCCGCCAACCCGCGGCCGGCGCCGTGTCAGGGATCAGGTTACCGCGGCCAGATGCACACTGCGACAGCTGCATGATCTGAAGTGCTATCGGCGGACAGGGGGGGGTTACGGAAAGGGTGGCAGGGCCGGCGGGTGAGGGCAAGCCCTGGCTTGGCAGGGTCAACGGGGTTCGGTAGGGTCGGAGGGGACACCTGCAGCGTGACAGCCAGGGGGTTGCTGAGTTCGATGTCCACGCCGACGGGCTCGTGCGCGCAGCACATGTTCGGCGAGACCTCTGGGAGCGACTTGGTGGACTTGCCGGCCAGCCAGTTGCTGGAGCCGCCGCCGAGGGTGCCGACAGAGGCGCCGCCGGGTGCCAGGCACTCGTGCAGCCGCTCCCAGGTCGCATCCTCCACGAGGGAGGCCGCCGGGTTACCCTGCGAGCCGCGATCCCTCGTCACTCAGTCGGAAATGTGTACTGCATATATAAGAAGTTCACTGCATTGATACTGCGGTAAATAAATCACGCAAGTGCACGCGATATTTAATGCAAGAATAATGCTCTGACAAATAATCCTTAACAATGTGATAAGTAGCGCTACTGTAGTTTGAAATAGCACTTGGAAACACTCCCTATGTAAGGTGCGATAAAAATGAAAATAATTTAGCCGAAGTGTCATTGGTGTGGACATGCCGGGGGCACCACTGCACTGCCGACCCCCTCACCTTGTACTGCACGCCATCCAGATGCACGTATGCGCGGTCCTCGTCCACCACAGGCAGCGGCAGCTCCAGCACCATCTGCCCCTCCTGCTGGGTTGATGGGGGCAGTGTGTTGCCGGCACGGGACAGCGGCGGGCGTTGTCCGGGGAAGACGAGGCAGCGTGGGGCGGGGTCGGCGCAAGGTTGGCGCCTCACCTGACCCGCCGCTACCGCCGCCGCCTTCTCAGCCGCAGCCACCGAGTCCCGCAGCTGGGAGAGGTAGTGCTCCTGCACGTTGGCGCCGCGGTGCGCGCAGTTCGCCAGCAGCGCCATGTGGTGCCCCACCGCGCAGCGCTGATCGCCCTGCAGCGGTCCGGAATGATCAGCGCCAAGCCGGGCCGGCGCGGCGCACGCGGAGCCGAAGAGAGGCGGCCGAGCACTCCCACATCACACCAAGGCGGGATTGGTGGCGCTTGCACAGAGGAGCAGAGGGCACAGGGCTTCGTGGCGCGCTCAAGAGGGTGTTTGTGTCCAAAACAATCATATACAGCGAAATCAAGAGCGTAGTGAAAGTGCGTACATGTAGGCATGCAAGCATGTATATGCAATATGCATCTGATGGGGGTTGGAGTTGGAGAGGGGAGGGGAGGGGGGGGGGGGGGGGTGCCTAGGACGGACAGGCAGATTGAGCACCGCATCCGCCTCACCACAACGGCAGCAGCACAACTGCGGCAGCGGCACAGAAGCAGCGGGCAGGCGGCCGCCCCACCTGCTCCTGAGCGTAGCGGCCCAGCACGTCGTGCAGGTGCTCCTCGATCAGGCTCCAGCGCCGCCCCTTGTACACCGCCAGCACCTGCCTGCCCGGCGCCGCACACAGACACGCTTAGCTGGCCTAAGCAACTGCCCGTGGCGCAGTACAAGCGCTGCAACTCCCTTTTGTGGCACCGCCCCAAGGGACCCTGTAGTGCGCTCCCTGTCAGACAGCCAATCCCCCCTCCCCCAAGGCACCTGACAGAGAGAGAGAAACTCACGCGGAGCCTGCGAGGCGCCGGTAGCAACACTCGCAGAGGACGCGCTGGCGGCTCTCATAGCAGCGCACCCCACCTGGTCATCAGGGAACTTGCGCTGCATGTACACGCGGAGATGCCGGTTGTTTGATATGGGCATCGCCAAATCCGGATGCGAGGCGCAGCTGTGTGTGTATGTAGTGTGAGAAAAGAGAAATCGAAAAGCAATAACCGTGTATGGCGCCTACATACTGTCTTTACAGTGTGTGTGGAGCTAGGTGTGTTTGGTGGTGGTGGTGGGGGGGGGGGGGGGGGGGGGGGGGGGGGGTATAATCGCGGCACTACACGATGGCACATCCCGAACAACCACACAAAGAGAGAACGAGCACAGCAATGAATCCTGCGGACGGAGGCAGTGGGGCCGGGGAGGGCACCGGTAGCAGCGCTCGGCCAGGAGGCGCTGGTCGCTCTGATGGAAGCGCAGGCCGGCGAGGATCATGTGGAACGCAAACTTGCGCTCCAGCGGCGGGGTGGCCTGCAGCAGGCAGCTCGCCGTCTGTTCCAGCAGCAGAGCGGCACGCGTGTGGACCTCCTGCGCAGACCCCATCCCACCCCCCAGGGCACGGCACAGGGCATGTCAGACTCCTCCATGGAAAGTGACCGAAACGGCAGAGCTGGGGAGGGGGGGGGGGGGGGGGGGGGTGGACCTCAAAGTGCGCCTTCATCAGCACGCTCTTCGCCTCACGGAACCGGCCGCGGCTCTTGTGGATCTCGCTGAGCAGCAGGAGCGCGCGCGTTGCGTAGCGCGTGTACTCGGGGCCGGCCTGGCTGTATGCCTGGAAAGCCTGTGGCGGGACGGGCGGGGTGGCGGCTCAGGCTGCTGGGTGCTGGGAGGTCGGAAGGTGGCAAGGGAGGGTCCGCACCAAGTGTTGATCACCGCTCAATAGTATCCGATGTGTGAGACGCATCAAGTAGATTCCCATTTACCGCAATTATTCCTTACGTTCGCGGGTCACACAAATAAAGAACACCGACGAATCGGAGATTCTGTTGTGTGTTTGTGGTGTATTCAGATAAAATTCCAGATTAACAGAGTTTGTGCTCTTTTCACGGGGGGGGGGGGGGGGGGCAAAACAAAGCTACACCATGAACCCAAAGCGTGGTTACGGTATCATATATATGCATCAGTATGCAGACAGTAAGTCAAGCCGGGCCTTGATCCATCCGATACACCGGGCGTTTAGCCCAGGTCAGTAAGTTACCCAGGCGGAGCGCACCGGATATCTTACTGCCAACTTATCACATGCACTGATCTCCATGGTGCCAATGCTTCAGATGCACCGGGCATTTGACCCATATCACATCCCATAGAGACCAGAATCAAGTGGTACCATGGTCTTGGGCGTCAGACTCCCTGCTTTTCTTGATTCGTGACATTTAGGCTGCGACTGTTGAGGCGGGCGCCATAGTGCCGAGTGGCGAAAAGAAGGGGGGGGGAAGGGAGGGGGGGGGGGGGGGGGGGGGGGGGGGGATGTCCTACCTGCACCAGGCAGTCCTCCGCCTCGCGGGAGCTGCCGTCCCCGAGCACGAGGCACAGCGCCAGCATCTCCTGCCAGGCCCCGGCGGCATTTGGATGAGAGTGGTGTTCCCATAGACAAACAATGCTGCCATACCGCGTCAACAGCCTCCATCCAAAAACTGCATCGCGTACTTGCTCGCTGGGTTCAGACACCTCCACGAGCAGCAAACCACTTAAACAGCCTTGCACAGTGCTGCCACATACATGATGCTTACAAGATGTTAGGTCCGCTCCACATTGATGTTTCTGGCCCCCATCACAAAGAAGGACCACGTATGCCTTTACCTGGGATATATATATGACTGCAACGCCAGTACTGCACACAATCTCCGACTCGGTCGGTGCAAAACAAAGCTAGTACTCCATGCAGCCCAGTCTCACTCACGCAGTCAGTCGTTGGCGGACCAAAATAAGTGGTGCTGACAGCCGCACTCAAAGATTGAGCTGCAATGTTGGCGCATGTCCACAGACGCATGGGACGATTCCTTTGGTATGGTTGATATGGTACGCGTGCATGATCCTAGTCATTGGCCCCACTCTGCTGCAGCCAAAGGCATTACGGCAAAGGAACATCCTGGGGGGCTACAGAGGGGGGAGGGGGGGCACCTGCGCGCCGGCATAATGCGGAAGGCCTTGTCGGCCTTAAAGTCAACCTGCAGCAGGCGCAGCGTGCTGGCCGCCAGCCCATGGTCGTGCATCATGAAGGCCAGGTCGCTAAGGCAGCGCATCTGGCTCTCCACGCTCGCGTGGTTGTAGCCCGTGCAGCCGCCCGCCGCTGCGCCGCTGGCAGCCACCTCCTCCGCGGTGCGCTCCTGCAGGTACTCATCAGTTCGCCAGCGCAGGGAACCCACCTTAAACCTTCATCGACGAGGGCTACCTTGATTGGCTAGGACAACCGGAGAAGGGGGGGGGGGGGGGGGGGGGACCATTGTGCGCCACCTACCAGCGCTTTTGAGCTGGTTCTTCAAACTTCCGCGGCGGGTGGAGGTGATACTGATTAATTCAGCAGGCCGGATTTCGCCCCCCATGTATGGGCACCAGCCCCGCACCATCTGCCCCGGAGGAGAGGGATGTAGGGGTATATGCCCGTCGGGCCATCAGGAGGAGGCAAGAGCCGTCATGACTGACTCCATGTTGGAATGCTTCCGTGCACAACTGGTTGCAGGCACCGCGGTTGGCGGAAGGTGGATGAACTATGGGAGGGGTGATGGGCGGGGGCACACGTGAAGTCCGCGCATGAAAGATGGCGAGTTCCCTCCAGATTAGGCGGCGGTGAGATGGAGGCCCACCTCGCCCTCAATCCTCTCGCCGCGACTCGCCACCTCTAGGCCTCGCCCGCGCCCCCCGGGCAGGCCAGGCCGGAAGCAAGGCGCGCCAGAGGGCACCCACACGCGCCAGAGTCCGCAGGCGTGCCGGTGCCGCTGTTGATCTTGAGCAGATGGCAGGCGCCGGGGCCAAACGTTGTGCGCATCACTGCCAGCATGGCCCTCCGCGCTAAGGAATAAACAGTGCGGACCGGGGGGGGGGGGGGGGGGGGTTACTCAGCGTTACTACATGGCAAGGACAATGGCGAGTGTGGTGGGTGCTGACTTCGTTTGGTCAGGAAGGACAAGTGGAAGGTGTGTGTGGGGAGGGGGTGGGGGAGGGGGGGGGGGGGGGGGTTACTCAGCGTTACTACATGGACAATGGCGAGTGTGGTGGGTGCTGACTTCGTTTGGTCAGGAAAGACAAGTGGAAGGTGTGTGTGTGCGGGGGGGGGGGGGGGGGGGGGGGGGGGGCCTACGCCTGCAGGTCGCCCCCCTTGGAATCGTGCAGCAGCACATAGTGCTTCAGGATGCCGGGGT
>VCJN01000025.1:0-49849 GCA_006384855.1 Tetraselmis striata | reverse complement strand
AGCCTCGTCGCGTCGGACTGTCGCAAGTCCCCTTTGACTAGTGGCGTGTGCGCCATCGCTCCCATGTTGCCATCTGAACGCACACTCGCAGAGTCGTGGTCAAAGATCATATACCATAGGCTCTTGCGTCGCAGTTCGCCGAGTTAGTAGGCTCGCATCTTCTCAGCGGTGTCGGCATCGGCACGTAGCGCTGCGGTGTCGCTCATCGCTTAGCACTATGTCGCCGCTGCTCGCGATGTCGTCGGTGCGTCACATGTCGCGCCCTATACAATACTCATGCTCGCAGTCGCTCACTGGCTGAACCGTAGTCGCATGTCGTCCACGGATTTTTCTGGCTGCAATGAAAAGCAACTTATCGTCTCGATCGCGGTCAAAGCTTGTATCATGGCTGGTAGAGGGAATCATCGGTCAGTACCTTACAGTACTTCCGCAAGTAGATAACCGTCCCATACCGGATACCTCCTCGCCATTTGTACTCGTCGTCGATTACTCATCGCAGCAGTACAATATGTCCGTCTGTAAGGATATGTACCTCACAAATCCCCATGTGGGTACTCAATGCCTGGTGCTTTTTGCGCGGTATCCTTACAGATGGTGCTTCTACGCACGCATCGGATCCGGGTTCGACCCCGCGGAGAAACTGTAGGGTTTCCTTGGGAGGAACGACCTAGGAAACCCTGGTTTTCGCAGCGCCGTCTGGGTTAAGTGACGACCCTGCCGGCCCGGTACGCCAGTATCGGCCGGCGCCGGTCCGGCGGCGCCCTTTAGCCGAGTATAAAGGGCGGCCGCGGACCGGGGGCGCCTTCAGTTGTTGGAAGGCACCCGACTATATTGTCTTCTACGACTGGTACATTTGCGTTTCGTCTTCGACTACAAAAAATCAAATTTCTTCTGCGTTCTGCTGTGTGTTTGATCCCGGCACTCACCATGGCTCGCTTCGCGAGTACGTCTTGGGCTTGGCTTTTTGTCTCGCTCATGGTGCTGTCGCCATGCTTTCTCATCTCTGTTTTAGCAGTAGACAAGTTTGAACTCGTTTGGAATGAGTTACTGGACTCCCGTAAAGCTCTTCGTGAGCAACTCGTTTCGCGCGAAAATCATCTCACTGTCCTAGGTGGCGACACTCTACCTGCAGACGGGGTAGCTGAATCTCCCTCTCTCGTCGCCGCTAGACAGGCAGTAGCGGATACTTATGCTGCCCTACACCGTATCGAACGAGAGGTTTCTGAGCTTAGGCAGGCAGTCTCGTCGTCGAGCGGTCCGTCCACTTCGGCTTCAGCATCGAAACGCGTTGCGGAGGGGGACGCCGACTACGACCGCAAGGGCAAGAGACCAGCTCAACCTCCGGCTATGGAAGCACCGTCTCGCTCCATCAACGCACCCGAGGATGGCTGGCTGGACAAAGAGGGTAAGGTTCACCGCCGCCATACCGCTGATGCTCGTATTCTTCAACGCGACCTAGACGACGTCTTCCAGATCTATGACCTTTTGGCACCGGCGGAGGAGCCTCGGCGTGACTTGGTGGAGGACGGTACCGATCTTCCTGCTTCCTCGCCAGCGTCGTCTGCGGAGCTGTTCAAGACGATCACCGCGGCACTGGCTTTGTGTACCACTGTGGCTCTTCGGATTAACAAGAGTGGCAAGAAGCTGCATGTGGAGCACGAGTACGGCGCGGAAGTCGCCAAGGAGTTCGATGCAGTGGACCCTCTCGGCGAGAAGGGCTCAGCGGACTACAAGGAGCTGAAGAAGGCGATTGAGAAGGTCAAGGCCAAGAAACCTTCCTTTTCTTCTTCGCGCGAGAAGCCTTCTTCCTCTTCTCGCGAGCCCGAGTCTTTTCACCGTGGGAGCGACGACCGGAGGGGGGGCGGCCGTCGCGAGGAGAAGTCTCCTTCTGGTCGGTCTTCTGCTGCGGACATCACTTGTTATCGCTGCCGGAGGAAGGGACACTTCAGTAGGGACTGCCCGAGTGCACGCCTATGAAGCTTTGGAGTCTGCAATCCTCCCGGCCTGGCCAGTGATGGTGTTTCATGTAGCTGCAGTTAGGCCTCCGGGCGACTGTTAGCCCTCCTCCGGGAGCGGAGCTCAGGCTCGTGTCATAGCAGCTCTGATCTCCTCAGGGAGGGTCACCTGTTAGGTAGCGTATCTCCGAGAGATACCTCGTATGTAATACATATGATGTCCCCTGCGACTCTGTGCTGCCCCTGGCAGTTGTCTCGGCATCTTTCCATAAGTTGGCCGGCGATGCATTCGTGTAAAGGGCGGCACACCCTGTGTGACGATTCAAATCTCCCGTTGTGTCGGAGCGATATTTAATTTGAAAATACTGTTATTTTCAGTTTCAGACGATTTCGAGTTCAAACTCACTGTTTGATTCATGCAGCAGTCATCCAGGCCGCCTGCTGACCACTATGATGCTGTCTGTGGCGTTGGCATTTTGTGACGGTTTTAACGTCAGCTAATTTTGAGCTTCCTCATGAGGCGACTATGGACATCAATTCTCCTGTGGATTCGGCCGGTGTTACCCGTAAAGGCTGGCAATTTTTGGGACAGCTTCTCTGAATCAGTAAGAGACTGTCAAGTCAGAGATTGGGTCAGGCAGGGCTACCGTATAAACTGAGCTGATGGTCCCGCACCACCCAGTCATCTGCCAAATCACCCTTCCGCGCTGCAGCACCCCGATTTTATTGATGGGCAGATCGCTTTGTTGTTGCTACTGGGCCATATCAGAGAAGAACCTATGCGTCCTGTGGTACTGAACCCTTTGCGTGTGGTTCCCAAATCCCATGGTGGACACAGGCTGATCTGCGATCATCGTCATGTCAACAAGCACTTGGTTTACACTCCCTTCAGGAGGGAGTCGTTATTTAAGTTGTCAGACCTGGTGAGTCCCGGCGACAGGCTGACCAGCATAGATCTGACTCAGGGCTATTACCATGTCCGCCGCCATGACTCAGCTGCTCCTTACAACGGGTTTGAATGGAGAGGAAAATTCTACACTTGGCGAGTTCTATGCTTTGGGCTGTCTGATGCCCCCCGCTGCTTTTCTACAAGTCATGGGAGTTCTGGTGCGACACTGGCGCAGTAGGGGCATCAAAATGCTATGCTATCTGGATGACTGGCTGTGCATCTCTGACTCTGTCAGTAAGGCACATAGTAGGTGCTTCCGCCGCCGCTAACGCAGACATCACGCTCACTACATGGGGCTAGCATGGTGACTGGAAGTCAATCTCTGCTCAGCTCCGCTATATGAGGATGGATGAGGAGCACGTTCTGTCCGTGTCGCGTGCGATCCTGATACTTGCTGAAGAGGACGAACTGGACGATAGTGACGGTGAGAGTTCACCATCCGACACTGACTCGGATACCTCCCGGGACACATCTTAGGTCCCGTTCTAATGGCATTTCTATACCGTGCTGGTGATGCCCGTTCCTGGGTTTATTCGGTTGTTCCTGATTGAATAAAATTCCATGTATAATTTGGCTCACATATGTCCGTACGGGCCCCGCCAGACCGGCCACTATTCTTTCACCTGTTGGATCTTTTGGTCTTAGCCGACGCCGTACATTTTGATGCATAATCGACGCTGTCTAGCTGCGAAAACTGTAGGGTTTCCTTGGGAGGAACGACCTAGGAACCCCTGATTTTCGCAGGATGATTCGGTACGCCAGTACCGGCCGGCGCCGGTCCGACGGCGCCCTTTAGCCGAGTATAAAGGGCGGCCGCGGACCGGGGGCGCCTTCAGTTGTTGGAAGGCACCCGACTATATTGTCTCCCACCCACTCGCCCGGAGACAATTAGTCGCTTGTGTGGTACGTTTCCGGATGCTGCTCGATTTAGATTAGGGTGAGTCTGGTTAGTTGTGAAAGCACCCGAGGTGGGGAGTGAATATCATTTTGATATACGTCATCCCACAGGGGTGTTGCGTGTCCGATAAGCCCAGGTGCGGCAGCAATTAGTCAGGCTTTCCCGGCATCTTAGCCGTGATGAGAGGCCGAGAGCAGCATAGCGGAATGTACTGTCCTGATGCGCCACATGATCGCTGGTGGCATGTAATTTACAACACCGGCGGGGGCTCGGGACGCGCGGCGCCTTTCCGGACACCATCCGGTCTGGCGGCCCCGTACCAGTCGTGGATCTTTTGGTCCCAGCCGACCCCGTACATTTTGATGCAAAATCTACGCTGTCTAGCTGCGAAAACACATAATATATGATATGATATGACATCCCGCAATGTTGGACGACCGGGCCAATCCGGATCGCCACCGAATCCAAGCCGAAACGGTGCTGGAGGAGGTCCTCCATCCTAGGGGGGGGGGTGGAGTGCAAGGATATGTACCACACAAATTCCCATGTGGGTACCCAGTGCATGGTGCGTTTTGCGCGGTATCCTTACACCGTCCCATGCCGGTGATAAGGATCACTGTTTTTGGTTCTGATGCATTGAGTCATAGACATACTCGTGCAAATATCCTCATGTTCATGTATTTTGCACTCTTGGCCTCCACAGTAGTAGATTCGTAGTCGCTGCTTCGGTGTCTCTTCCTGTGGTACGACGCGCGTCGTTCGGTACCGTAAAGCAAATAACCCGTACATGCAGGTAACGTGCCCATTCTCGGTCGCCTCTCCGCAGATACCCATCTTGCGCCATCATCGCGTTGGCCGTCGTCGAGTCGTGTGTCTCGGCAGCAGGCAGCATGGTCTCCTTTGCCATGCATGGGTTCTCAGCCGTTCACTCAGCGACATGTATGTCAAGGGTATGGCATCTGGTTCTTTCTGGTCGACTGGTCCAGCAGCTTCCGCAGCGGCCATACGGTCGCCACTGTAGCCAGTTATGTTCGTCGCGGTTCTTTCCCGTACTAGCGGTATGTCGCCAGTAGGTTCATTCTCGAAAGAAATGCGCGCGTTCGGACATTGAGCCGTGGTCACCCAAGATTTTCACCTGCCGGCTCATGTCATAATTTCGCAGCGCTTTCCTCAGTTCTTGGTTCATCTCTACAGATGCTTTGTACTCGCATACGAAATTAATCGTATCAGCACCTCATGGTTGTACCGGTAAGCACATCTGTTATGTCTTCTTCTTCTTTTGAGTTCGAGTTTCGTGCGGCAGGTTCTTTCTTCAGCGCAAAAAAAAATATCTGCGGTTCTTCTCGTTCGCTATTCCAGCTCGTTACCAGTAGTCGCTACTGTACCGGCAACGGCTTATACATGGCGGTTCCGGTCGATGTCGCGCCATCGCCAACTCGCGTCGTCGGACCTTTAGATGGGGTCGCAAGTCGCACGTTGCTCCGCCCTCATGGCTTCGCAGCTTGCTGCGTCATCGTTACACATCTCGGATCGAACGTACGGCTGCTCCTTGGTACTCTCGATCTTCCTCCCCACGCTAGTCATAAATTCGCTCGATCGTTGTCGCTTCCCCCTCATCGTCGCTACATCGGTCTCGCCACGTCGAACTTGACTTCATCCGTCAAAGCCGGTTCGCATCCTCGGTGGGCGTCCCCGCCACAGGATCCTTGACATCCGAAGTCTTCGTCTGTCCCTATCTCGCCTCTCGCTCTCGTCGCTATGCCGCTTCTCTTCGTGGAATCCGGAACCATGTGCTCCGGCCACCGCTCCGAAACCAAATGTCACAGCCCCCTTCGGAGTTGGGACTAATAGCCGTCTCGCCATAGATAGTCCTAAAGTAGGAGCTGAGTCTGAGGGCCCATTGGATCGTTATTCCACACGGCTAGGAATAATGAGCGGAGATTTGGGAAAAGGGATTCTTACAGTACCGGAACTCGGTAACCTGGGTGACCGGCCCGGCGGTGGTTTTGCCGGCCTATTTATAGTCGATGGTTTCCGTCATTCCATGCGCTGCGTATAGATTCCAATTTCCGCCACTTGTGCTGCGTGTAACTACTAGACTAATACTAAAATCGACGTGTGCGGTCCTAACCCGCGGCCCGTCGCTATTTTAGTTACACATAACTAACTACAGACAGGTTGCTAGCACCTTCGTCTGTCCGCAGCACAGTGATATAAGCGAAGCGTCGATTTTTCGGCGGTGAATTTTATTGCCGTACGGGTACCCGTGTAGTGCAGCGGATCGGGCCTATAGGTGCATGACTAAAGCGCTTATCTACTGGAATGTACTACTAAGTACTATAATCCACCCACCCGCCCACGGTCCTTAATTACACAGCCGTCCGATTACAATTTCACGGTTGGGAGGTACTGCTACTTGTACTCGCTACTCGCTGCTGGTAATATGGAAAAAAACTCTGGTACTTCAAAGCGCTGGCAATGCAATTCATTGAACTGAAGGTCAGTGATATAGAACCCGTTCTTTTAAAATTTTCTGAAACATCGACGCATCGCTGATTCAACTTTCAATTTTATCATATTTGTCTACTATTGCTATAGCAAATGCTATAGCGTTCTAGATGGTTCCAGCAGGTTCTAGTACCTACTGCTAATAAGCTCCTAAAGCAGCGCTCAGTAAATTACGCTAGGTGATCTCATCCGCCAGTAGCAGAAGTCACCAGCGCATCCGACAGTCGTGGTGCTGCTGGTACGCAGGCGTATGTAAGGTTACTCGCACCCTTCTACGGGTACTCGTAATACTGTTATTTGAATTACATCAGGGCTTTCACAAAAGCGCACTACAACAGAACTAACAACAACTATGAAAGGTTGCCAAGGTACTCGTAAGGTACTTCTAAGGTACTCGTAATACTGTTCTGCACTACTAGTCGTCTTGTAGTCGCTCGTACGGACGCCTCGTCGTCCTCGTACCAGTACTTCGCCTTTGCTTGTACTCGCACTCGTCCGCCTCGGTCGCCAGTTCTTCGCTCACTCGTCGGCTTCAGCAGTAATAGTACATTAGAGTAGAGTGCATATCATGTGGGGTGCCATGCGAGACCCTACGGAGAAGATGTGGCTCGAGAGGCTGGCAGGCGACTTGAGCAACCGTCCAGGCAAGCATATGCGTCGCGGTCCTACCGCGGCCCTAGTGAGGCTGCCCCAAGACGGCGGGAACGCGTCGCAACGCCGTCGCGGAAACGCCATGCCACCGCGCGGGAATCTTCGGGCGGCAACGGGTACGGGGGCTCCATCTCCTTCCGCCTCCCCGGCCGCGGGCGGCAGCGGACGCGGGGCGAAGCGTAAACCAAGGAGAAGTGCCCGCAGATCGTAATAGCCGTGGCTTGAGTAAAAGGCGTAACTTTGTAATGGCACTCCGCACTCCGACGTGCGACTCGTCATCTTTGCGAGTATAATGTGTGACAAGCGGTATTGCCCAGTGAGCTATGGCAGCGAAGCTAAAGCTGAAGACTAATTACTTACAATTTGAAGAATGCAAACAGAATAGAGGTCGCCCACTCAACTGCAAACTAAAGTACTTCTTCGTTTAACGTACTTATTGCATTGTATAGTACTTTGGCATTTGTTATTGACAGATCTTGTGTTGTTTCATAATTCTAGTGTCTCCCCATCGCCTAGCGTACCCCGCCCAGTCCACCCCGCAACCATGAGTGCGCACCGGCCCTCGCGGGTTGTCCAGCTTGGCCATGGGCCGGGCGGTCAACACCGAATCCATCCCTTCAAGGTTTTTGGCACGCGACTCCATCGGTATGCCCACGGGCGAAACCTTGTCATGTTGCAAGCTCGCGGGCGGTGCCCTTTAGTCAGAGCGCGACCCACGTCGAGGCCTTCTTGAAGCGGGTGGCTTCCACCCGACTGGAGTTGTACAAGGAGAAGACTCGGGACCAATCTCGCGATGAGATCATCAACAAGCTTTGGGCGTCATTCGGCCAGGATGTTATTCACCTCGACTAACCTGTCTCGTGGGAAAACCTGCATGCCTCGCAGCTTTCCAGCCGGCAAGAATACCACTAGGAAAGCATCAAGGTATATATCCATATTGCTAAAGCCCTTAGCTCCCATGGACGATATTTCATGTTATCGAAATTTGTTCTGCAAACCAATCTATAGCATATGCCCCGTATCTACAAAGACAGCTTATGCCTTTAGCTCCTAGCCCCGGGGCGGTATTTCCACTTAGCCCGGGTCTGTGGGCGGCCTCGCTGACCTATCTACGACGCTCTCCCACCTAAAAAGGTATGCCGTGCTTCTTGGATGATGGCCTTTCATGCGGTCTCCGAGGGTCGCATGCTGGAGATTTAACAACATGCGGTTGCACACAGCACCGGCATAACCAAGCGATTTGAGCACATCCCATGGCAGCAAGCGAAGCTGGAAGTCGCCAAGTCGTGGCTCGACGAGATCGACAACCATGTGCTCCCGTGGCTGCCGATAACGAAGCTTCCCGTCGACCACTTCGAGTTCTTCTACAACGACACCGGTGTGCCAATTCCATTCGCTGCCCGGATGCGCGAGAAAGTAGTGGATGGCTACGATGTGGTGAACATGGAAGGCATCAAAAATATGCCAACAACACTGGCACGGGCACCAAAATCAAGGACGCTTTGATGTTGAAAGTGCAGAGGGATCTGTGCGAGTACGCGTTGCGTCTAGATACCAATGACGACATGTGGGATGGCGTCATGTTGCCACCGGACTGCCATAGGCGTCTAGAGCCCATGTATCAAAGGCGTGACAAGCTTGGCAAGCTAGGTCTCACTCACCAAGAGTGGCTCGCCCTGCTGCTCAAAAAGCACAAGCGCAAGAACAAGGACAACTGCGAGGATGGATACGATAGCGAGGGGGGTTTCGATATGTAACAAATTGTGGCTATATATAGTCGCTGATATGTATTGACACGTACCATGTGGTTTCGGAGCCCTTCCACGGAATGCATTGATCATACTTAGACAGCAAGCATAGCGTTGCGGCGCAGTACTTAGTAGTGGATTAATCAAGTTGGGGGTCAAGCGTGGTAGTACTTAACGTCTTCACCGCAAGTGACAATGCGGTCGCCAGTACTTTGCGCTTGACAAGACGGCCATGTCACTTTGAAGGTCGTTGCATCCTTCAAATCGTAATTAATTGGTCATGCTGCATGAATCCCATGTCACGGATCATACACAAACCCACGTTGCTTGCCGAGGTGCTCCGATGCGAGAGATGCGCTGTTAAAGTCGCCGAATCTCTTCCGACGACCAACCACAAGGCGCGTCTCTTGGTGTCGGGGTTTCTTGGGTGCTTTGACGCGATGATAAGTACACGACCCGCTGTCAACAGACTGTCGAGGTAGTCCATTCGCGGGAGGGGCCCTTGCGTCAAGTAGATGCTCGGAATCTGCACGCAACAGATTTCCGCCTTGGAGGCCGCCAGCATCGGTAGGAGCAAATCCAGGTGAGTGAACCAAGGCGACGTGACAACGACAAAGGGCTCCTTGCATAGGGCAGCGGCCTTGTCGTGCGTTTCCGGCGACCATGCGTCCGCGATGAAGTGGGACACATGACGGGTTGACGGGTTGACGTCGCTCAATGACACCCTCCTGGCCCTCCCGGAGAGAGCGTGTGCCGTGCCGGCGAAGCCGCTGCAGGGATCCCACACGGAGACATGTCGCCAAGTCTTGACGTCAAGCCGTCAAGCAGTGATACTCCCACGGAGATGTGTAGATTCAGGGTGGGTTGTTGCGCAACATCTTGCGGTAAAGATAGTGCCCGCGTTTCAGGGTGTGCTCCAACCACGCGCCAGGCATCCCCGCAGTCAAGCGAGCTGCGTACGTCGACAGCGTACCACCAATCTCCGGAAAAGTCCGGCGCAACAACATGAAAGACAAAGTTCCACAAGCGGATTCGGGTATGGAAAAGCGTCTCGTCGTTACAAAAGCTAGGAGCGAAAGTACACGGTTTTTAACGCGAGAGATGCGGGCGTTCACATGCCCCCACTGCGGAGATGCGGGTAGTAATCCCACCCCTCACGGTTAATTCTCTCCACCCTCCGCATCTCTTGCTCGTCAGTCTTGCCAGCGGTGGCTTCAGCCACCGTTGCTTTGACGTCCGCGAGGATGTACTCGTCGTCCCCAATGTGGGCCTCCGGGTTCTAGTACCTCATCTCTTTCGCCGCCGCCATGGTTCTCGCTGTCTCGTGCTTGCGACGGCGGGCCTCGTCCTCGTGGTCGACTTCATGCAGGTAGGCAGACATGCCGGGGACGTGATAGGACAGAATTTGCCACTCCGGTCCCGGCATCATCGCGCCTGTGTTGGGGTGCATGCTCTCGAAGATGCGGAAGCAAGGGGTGACACCCGCGAGGTCCTTGCATCTCGGGCATCATGTTGCGAACGCAGGGTTGACGCCTCCCTTGGGCGGGCTGGCGTGGGCATTATGTGTAGGCAAGAGGCAAGCAAGGCCAGGGCGCGAGTATGTCGCAGCGTCCTCATTTCCTTGCTTGGCAGACGTCTGTGCGGTAGCGGTCGTCCGCGACTCCGAGGGGGACGAGAGATTTGCTCTGCGGCAGGCGCCCAGCGCAGAGATCCGGACCTTCCGGAGCTCGGCAAGGACCTCCGGCCGATTCTGCCCCAGCCTCGGCACGACGCCAAGCGGCGACGCTGCTGCGACTTCCCACTGGGCGGAGATGCGGGGAGAGACAGGCGCGAGGGTGAGATTCCACCCCGACTAGCGTCTAAAACATAACGGCACTGTGGAAGGCAAAGGGGGGGGGGGCTCACGATTCCAAGTGAAGCCCACTTCAAGGCGTCGACATTTGTCATATCTCGCCCCCTTCGGGCGGCAGTAGTGAGTGTCGCGCAGCAATTGAGAAAGATGATTAGGAGCAGCCCCCCCGCCACGCCGTCGACATGGGCAGGACCCGAGCCGCAGTCCGGGATTGCCATGACGAGGGTCTTATGCCGGGCAATGTAACCAAGGGACGAGATCCGCAGATGCCGGTGAGCTTCTTGGACATACTCGTTGCAAACCCCCCGCAGCTCGTTGTGCGCAAGCCGGTGGTCTTCGCATGCTAGGAAGGCCCGCATGTTCACCGTGCTCTCGTCCCCGCCCCTCCCCTGCATTATGAGGTCATCGGGTCATGCGGATCGTGAGGTGTTAGAGGTCGTTGGTAGACAAGGACGATAGTACGAAACCGGTGGGAAAGGAAGCGGGTGTCACCACTCATGTCGAGATGTAGCTGCTTCCTACCGTCTCCAATGAGGGACAAGCCTTCTCCTCACCCAAGGATTCGGCAAGACGTGCATCGACGAGCCTGTCCCCCAGGTCGGCGACGCGGTCGCAAAGGTCTTGGGACCCCAAAAACGAGCGCACGCGTGTTTGGAGGAAGTCTTGGTTACCGACGAGAGTGGCGACGGTGGGGTCGGTGATTGGCGGAGATTCCGCAGCAAGGCGAGGCGCGACAAGTCGCTCAGCGAGGGGCGTAGGTGCAGGCGGCCCAGGAAGGGGAGGGAGAGGAGCATGCTGCTGGAAGCCGAGCCGGGTTGCACTTGGAGTGCTCCCTGTCCTCGGCCGACGAAAGACTGTCGGCGCAAGCGTAGGATCCCGAGATGTCGACGCAGGCGGCGGTGCGGGCTTCGCGTCCCGAGATGAGGGCTTCTTAGGCGGAGATGCGTGTCGGGGAGGGGGGGGGGGGGGGGGGGCGGAGATGGGGCACCGCCACGGGAAGATGTGGCTCTGCGACTCCCGCCGGCGGCATTGGAAGGCGCTTGACGGCTTAACGTGGCTTCGCGTTTCGGCTTAGGCGCCTGGAAGGGGTCGTCGTCCTCCAACTCTTTCGCCATATTTAAAGGAGGACTCGGCCCGCGCTTCTTGGAATGCTTCCTACGCAGCTTCATGGGCGACAAGGTGCTCTTGCCTCCCGTGATCAACGCACCGTGCGAGCGCTTCGTCGCTCTCGAATGCTGGGGCTCACTCGGCGGCTTGTTAGTCAGCGAGAGACCAAGCTTGCTCGGGGGAGGGGGGCTTGCTCGAAGCTCCAAGAGACATGTTGCAGCGCCGTTTTGGGAGCCATCTCCTCCAGACCCCGGTGGCGGTGGTTGAGATTCGGGCTTGGAGGACCTGCCAGCATGACGCGGCGCCGGTACGACCTGGTAGTAGCGGTCGTCGACCAAGACCGTGGGGGGTAGAGAGCCGGCTCTGCACGGCTGGTGTGTTGGTGGACTTCGTGAAGCGTTGGCTCTTGATGTGTTGAATGCCGCGCCGCATCTCGTTGTCGTTGTGCCATTCGCGCACGTTGCGAATCGAGTAGCCATAGTGTTTCACAGTTTAGCTCTGGCACTCCACGAAGAGGACAAACTCAGCGGCATGTCGCCAAGATGCCTCCGGCCAAGCTCCATGGTTGCCATTGGAGTCTTTGAGTGCGCGCTTGCGGTCGGCGTACTCGTGCTCGTTGACGGGGTCAGGGAGCGCACGCACCTACAGCTTCCGAACTCCACTTGCAGATGTTTGCGAGAACACATTGGTCGGCACCATGTCGAGAGCCGGCGCAATCTTGTTCGCAGCTGTCTCGGCGAAGCCAAAGTGCCTCACAGTTTGCGCCAAGTTGCCCACCGTGAAGCATGCAGAATTTGTAGTCAAAGGGAAAAAGTCGATGGGGAATTCCGTGAGCTTGCCCTGGAGATGCGGGTGAATTCCCATCGGCGAGGCTTTGGTTATTGCCGTGTCTTTTCGCGCAAAGCGTTGCCACAACGTCCGTGAGCGCCGCGTGCGAGGAGGCGGTAAACACTCCATAGCACAGCAGGGGCCGATACGCGCCACGCGTCACATGATTCTCGTCGGTGAGGTAGTGGTCCCACTCCTCGTTGCGTTGGTGGTGAGTCCTACGGGGGGCATAGACTTAGCGTAAGCCCGCGGCAGGTATTCGATCCAATCTTGCGGGTCGATGAACGCCGCGTGGCCGGGAGATTTTGCAGGGAAACCGGGGGGAAGATCGTCCTCCTTGTCATATAGCTCACGAGGCCGTCGGGTGGCGTCGCGGGAATAGGTTTCTGCGGCGGTGGTTGTTCAATGGAAGAGGTGCGGGTGTCTAGCTCGTCGAGTCGAAGCAGCATCCGATGCACAAGCGCAGTGAGGCTAGCGGTGCCAGCTGTCGAACTCGCAACGTTACCTCCACCGCCCCCCTCCGAATCGTACAAAAGCAAGTCGTCAGACAACCGTGTGTTGTCAATAGTACGGCATTTTGTCGTTACTACAATCGCGGCGGGCATCTGGCGTCGAACGCCGTGTGAGATCGTGTGTCACCTTGCGAGACTGCGAGAGTCTCGATATCGTTGCGCTAGCTGGAAGCTGGCGCAAAGGCAGAAGATGGAGACACCGCCGCGTGGCGGGGGGTCATATAGGGGTGAGGGACGGACTTGGGCACACGGTTGTAGCGTACTAGCCGCGTACCGCGGAATATGTAACGTCGGGTAACACACGTCGTACGTTGCCCCGTGTATTCTAAACCTCTAAAATTCTCAATATATGACCATAATAAACGCGTCCTAGGGACGAATCCACGATACTGTTCAGCCGTCGTTGTCACGTGCCGACGAATTTAATATCTAATAATATTAATTATAATTGTATGTTATGAAGAATGCTGTCCGGTAGGTGATGTCCCGTTCTACAGGTAGTCGCTCCATATTATGATCCTACATGTTTACTGCTACATGTAGCGCAACGACTATCAGTCGCTATCTTAGTCGCTATAGCGCTAATTGATCGACTACGATGAGTACATACCTCGTACGTGGCACGTTGCTCTGGGGGCGACTCCAATCACGCCGCACATACACGAGTGGGCGGCACATGGCCTTTCCGACGTTTGCCACGACGTAAAGTCCGCCCTAGGCGTGGGTGTCCAGATTCTCACGGACCCGGCGGTGCTTGTTTCTCTTCCGAAGGGCAGCGACGGCCGGCCGGCCGATGTAGGGCTTTTTGGGTATGGTGGTATGGTGGGTATGGTGGCCGGGAACACGGTTGCTATCGATACCACCATTGCCCCTATCCTCGGGGTGTCAAGCTCGGATCCAACGACTGCATTGCAGGCCGCAGAGCGCCACAAAATCCATAAGTATGACGAGGGTGTCCGAAACGCCGCTGGCATGCTTCGGTTTGTTCCATTCGCGGTCTCCGAGTTCGGCTCGCTGGCCCCGCACGCTGAGGCTTTCTTGGTGAGGCTCGCGAAAGCTAGCCACACGCACATTGGCCATAGAATCGACCACCTGTTGTCTGCGTGGCGTCCCCGTTTCTCCTTGCTCATCAACATGGCACATGCAGACAACGTTATTGGCGGGGTCGCGGCGGCGCGCGCGGCACGTGGTGGTGCTCATGAGCCTGCGTCACGGCGCTCGTTAGCATGAGTTGCTATGACCCTGGTCATCGGGTGCAAGCGTTTTCGCCGCGGCTGATGGCCTACCCCGGGGCGGTTGTCCCCATTTGCTTCATGTTTCCCTTTCGGTCTTTTTGGTCGTTCCTTGACTTTCAGTGCTTCCCTTGACCTTTTGGTTCCTAACAACTTGGCGATTGTTTGGTTCCCTTGCCTCTACCTTGGTTCTTGGCTCCCTGGCCTTCTGCTTAACTTTGGTTTATTCAGGCTCATGTCTCTCTTTTGCTGGCAATCTCTCATAGTTGCTTTTGTTTCTATTTGTAGTACGCATATGTTAAAGCACTGATGTAAGATCGACTACGATGAGTACATGTAGCGACAAGTCGCTAGTAACGCTAGAGGCAGCTGCCTAGCGCAAGCAGCGCTACCGGTACTAATGCTTACTCGTATACATGACGAGGTATGACTACTGTACAGATATGGCAATTTCTCATTTACCGGCCCGCTCTCGGACGACCTATTTTTTATTCTGGTCGTAGTTAACAAGGATGATTATGTAGCGACCATGGCGACTGAAATCCTTATATGCTGCATACAATAACTATAGACACTATATTCTTACGGGTACAGTCATTCGCCATCGACCCCCGGCTTCTGGCTGTGGCTTGGCATGTGGCGGTTCAGCACCGCCGTGGGGTGTCCTCCGCCGCCCCCCATATCCCTCTGCTAGGGCTTCTGCCGTGTGGGTCGCGGTTCCGGCGGGGGCGGTGGTGGTGGTGGGCGCAAAGGCGAGCACTTCCCGCCGCCTCTCGGCGACCGAGGTCAGGGCCGCGGCCCCGGCGGTGGTCAACGCCAAATCGACAGCCGTGGTCGTAGCCACAGCGCGGGCCCCAGCTCCCCGGCCTTCCGAGTCCGCCGCTGAACACAGCCCCGAGCCACCATCTAACCCTCTCACGGACCCGACAGCCCGCATCCCGACCCAACCACTGCGCCAACCCGCGGCGACAAGGCAGCCCCATGGCACCAGCCCGCCGCACCGAGGCCGTAGCCCCGCTCCTCGCTAGAAGCGACAGGCCCACAAACGCACACCGGCCGCGTCCCAATCCCCCTCATCGGCAAAAAACTCAAGGCCAACGTCTTCTCTCCCGGCCCGTACCCGAGCCCCAGTAGACCTCCCATGCCGAGACAACTCCCCCGAAGCCGACCTCCGCAAAGAGCTCATCTCGGAGGCCGCCACCTTGCTCGCCCGACGCCCCCCCCCCCCCCCCCCCCGCGCGCACCGCCGCCTCACCGCGAGGATCGCGGCCTTGGGCGTCGGCGGCCCACTGCACCCCATCACACGCACTCCCTCACCGGACCCCCCCGCGGGGGACGAACATATGGCAGACCAACCACCCTCTGAGGAGGGAATGCTCCGACCTGGTAGAAGAGGAAGACGAAGATGGGAACGAGTCCATGGACGATGACGAAGGACTCTAGCTCCTCTGCCACGCCCCCCCCCCCCCCCCCCCAGTCTACCTCTCCCCTACCACCTACCGTACCGTTGGCCACCGCCCGACCCCAAAAACCGCCAGACCCACCCTCAAGAACCTCCTGCGCCCACGAACATGCCGCTTACCCCAATTGACGATCAACACTACGCGGGCACTCCGTGCCCTCTTCTCGCCGGCACCACCGCAGACAACACTACCACAAACAACAACTCGCCCACCTAGCAACGGCCGCAATGGCGCCCGCTTCGGGATGGGGACCCCCGCACGATACCTAGAGCGGGCGGGAAGCTTAGGCTGCATCAGTCCAACTATGTCTCCTCTACGGGCCACCTATGCCTTAGTCGGAATGGCCGGGATCATGGCGCCGCCCTAGCCCGACGCCTACCCGAGCAGCGGGTCGATGCTGCGACTAGCGGACTTACAACCAACAGATTGTATGGGGCTCGATGCCGAACTGGGCGCGTAAGACGGATAAGCTGCGAAGCCGGATAGTAGACATGCGGGGCAGCCCAGGGCTGCAGCGGAAGGAGGCGGGGATGGACACATGAGAGGAAGGCCGGTAGCCGGAGCTATAATACACATATGTGTCTCTACTATGGTATGCATGCCCTGAGAACAACACGGTCCGGCCCGCGGAGAGTGGCGGATTAGTCGTTGTAATTCAAATTTAATTTCAATTTGGTGAGCGCGCGGCGCTGCGATGGCGCGGGCGCAGTCTTCGACGCCCGGCGGGGGCGTTGACTGGCAGTTCCGGTGTTGCGACGGCGGCTGCGGACGCACCTACCAGCGGCCCGGCCCCCTGTGCATGCATGTGAACCATGGGATGGAGTCCGTAGTCCCGGCGGTAGCTGCCATGCTTCTCGCCTACGCTACGACTCTCGACCCCTATGTGTATGTGCGGTGCGCCCCGGAGCCGGCTGCCCGCGCTCGGGCCACCACGTGTTCCATGGCGCGCAAACGGCGGCCCGTGCCGCCACCTGCGAGATCTGCAGCCCCCCCCCCCCCTCCCCCCCCGGCGCGCGCGCTCCCCACGGCTCCGCCCCCCGGTATTGTGGCTCTCCCGGCGTCGGCAGCTGGCGTGTGGGCGTTGCAGCGCCAGCACGCGCCGGCTGCTGCCTCAGCCGCCCACGATGGCGCCCTCGCGGCCACCGCTCGGTGGTGCGCTAATCGCGACGTCTACCACATGTTGCCCCGTACGCCGCTGCTGGGTACGGCTGTCGGCGTCTGTCCCATGGCTCGGCCTATCCACTTCCCCATGTGAGACCGTACGCTGGCCTATGCTGACCGCTTCCCTCCTATCGATGACCGGTCGTACGGGGCCGAAAGCGATGTCTGCGTGTTTGCGGGGCTGCTACTGCGATCCTACCCATCAAGCAGCCCCGCAGTTGTGCGGAAATTGGCGGAGGGGCGAGAGCGATTGTAGCAGACGGGGGATGCTGTGCGCGCTATGCAGCAATTGTGGCACGAGTCGCGGGATGGCAGCGAATTACACAATTACTAGGTGGGGGCGGGGGAGCTGCCGGCGGGCACGTCTCGGAGTGCCCGCCGGCATAAGCGCCGGCGGTTTGCGAGGGCGCGTGCGGCTTCTACACAGGCTGCGGATGGAGGGGGCGCGGGTGCTGCGGCGGGTGGGGGGCCGCCGGCGTAGGTAGATGCTCACCGCCGGGCGGTGAAACTCACCGCTATGCATGACCTGCACCGTACTCGCCAGGCGCTGGACACCGCCGACCTCGGTATGGTGTCCGACGCCGCTGCGCCGCTCCCTGTCCTGGAAGCCCTCCATCCGCCTCCTGCTCCCATCGACTCGGAGTACACGCCCCCTTGCCCCCCCCTCCCCCCCCCCCCCCCCCCCCTCCCCCCGGGAACCGCCGGGCCTGTTGCGGGCGCCACCGCCGTGGGGTGGCAATGCGGATGAGGTTCGGCTGTGGGGAGAGGACCAGCGGGGGGTTCCGCGCCGTGCTCCCCGCCTTTCCGCTGGCCATGTGGATAGGTGGCGTTGAGACCACATTAGGGACCTAGACGTACCTTCGTGGCGCTTGCGGGTGGACTGCGGCCTGGCGGGGCGGTGCCACTCGTGTACCAAGGCTTTCTTGGCGACTGGCAAAGTCTTTGCGCTCCGCAAGCACGACCCCGCCGCGCGCGAGGAGCGGGCGAAGAGCGGCCAGCCGCTGCGAGTACGCCCGCTCGGCGTCGGCTCGGTATTGGTGCGCCTGGCCTCCGCCAGTCCGCCCACGCTCTCGCTCGTGCTATGGGGGCGGATGCGCGGGAGGCCATCGGTCTGGGAACAATACGCAGTTTTCAGTCGGGAGCTGGATGTGAGACGGCGTATATATGAGCATGTGGGTGGCGCCGCAGCTTTTCGGCGGGCGTGATACTGGCGGGAAAGGACTAGTACCCCTTGATATTCGGAATGCCTTCAATGAGGTATCCCAGCGTGCGATACTTTACCACTTGATTCAGCACCCGCGTCTAAATGGCCTGACCCTTTTTTCCGGATGTTGTGCGACTTGTTGTGCGACTGGTGGTACATGACGACACTAAGACGATAAGGTACATTCGTCACCCCGGTGACAGCGAGGCCGAGTTGCGGGCAGTACGGGCGAAGTTGGCATCGGGAGGGTTTCGTACCCCGGCCGACGATCCTGTCAATGATGGCGGCGTGTACATGGGTGCTCCTATTAGCCATTACCCCGGGTTGATGACCGGTGCGCGTTGGGGCGGCGCCGGGATCGCCTACGCGGCCCACGCCGCACGGTTGGAGCGCATCGCCTCCTTTGACACGTCGGGATACGGCTGCCACCATGGGGCCATGCGGCTGCTGGTCGTATGCGCGGTGCTGCAAACCGGCTTCCTCAGCCGCTTGATGCCGCCGTCGGAGCTGGACCCTTTTTTGAAGGCCGTGGACGCCGCCAACATTTTATCGCCTGCATTTTCGTTTGCTTGGTATGGAAGCTTGCGACCAGCCTACACCGCGCATGGAGGCTGCGATCGTGCAAAGGAGCATGTCCGCGGATTTGGGCAGTTTGAGTATGGTCTTGTTGCACTCTGAGACCTGTGGAGCGTTTTTTTCCGCGCAATCGGTTGTCCAGCCAAAGCTTATACGGGAGTACGGGCCCGCCCTCCGCCCCTTGTACGAGGCGGTCCGCGCCGAGGTGTCGTCCGTGGCTACGAGTGCTTTGCCATGGGCGTTCGAGACGTGCCACGTGTACGAGACTGTACGGGCCCTCACCACGTTACCGCAAGAAGATGTGCGGCGCATACGCGCCGCGTACGGGCACGCCCACGAGATCTTCGAGGTGCTTACGGTCGGTAATGCTTCGACCACCGTTGCACTTGACCCATCAGCTGGTACTACGGCGCGTACGGGTACGAGCACTAGCGGAGGACTGCACGTTACCACATCTCCTTGTACGGCCACTCCTCCTAAAGTTGGTATTGGTGAGGCCGCCTCTGCTGCCAAATCACTGCTTCCTATCGGTGGTACGAGTACTGCCAATACCGTTGCTACATGCGCTTTTGTAGCTCTCAAGATACCGTCGCCCGGCGATTTAGTGCTGGCGCCCCTTCCGTTAGCTGCAACTCCCTCTCTACTATAGGATCGCATCCATGCGGTACTACATCTCCACCCTCGGGTACGGGTTCGGGTGCTGCCTCCCATGATCAGCCCACGACCATGGTTGCCCAACGCCACCTCAGCCCTACGATTCGCTTGAGTGGTTCCGTGGCCCTCGATCTTGGCTTCCAACGTACGGGTGCCGCGGCCTCACGACTTGCTGATACCCTGCGCTTGTACATCGCGTGCGGGCTGGGCTTCTTATCGATTTTCCAGTCGAATCACGAGTCAGCCCGCAAAATTCCCCATGCTGCTTATTCGGCCGCCGATGTGCGGGTGTTGGGCCTTCGCCCGCGCAGGGGTTCCGCGCTTGTCAAATGCCATGGCCCCACGTGTGGTATTGATCCCTTATGGCTTCGCTCTGCGGATGGCCCGATCCGGAACGCTACGGATTTTGTCGTGGATCATCTGCCCATCTGCCCCGTCGCAAACTACAAGCACCGCATGCATACCGCTTTGAAAAATATGCGGGCTTCCGTGGCGATAGAAGCGGGGGCGGTGCTCGACATGGACCGCTCGGGAGTCAACGACTTGACCCTGGAGACGAGTGTGCTGTGCCCAGCGGACCGCTCACGGCCGCCGTCGGATTTGACGCTGGTGGGGTGGGGGGCGGGCCCGGCAAGCGACTACTTGATCGATTTTGCGTGCATGTCCTCCACGACCCCCACTTGAGGGAACGACCCCCGCTGGTGCACCCCGGGGATCGCGGCGACCGAGGCGGAGCACAACAAAGCTGGCGGCGGACTCGGGGTCTTCCGCCCCGGTACAGAGTATTCACTGGTACTACTACCCTTTGTGGTTGAGGACCGCGGCCGCCTCGGAGAATCCGCTTTGACGGTGGTCTACATCTTCGCGGTGTTGATTATTGTGCTCAACTTCCCTGGCGGTCATTCTGTCCCGACTTTATGCTTCCTTCATGGTCAGTCCGTACATGCTCTTTGGAACTTTATTGCCAGCTAGCCTGCCGAGTTCCGCCACAACCTGTCGCGCACACGGCGGGGGTTGTTGCAGCGAGTCTCTGCTTGCGTGCATGATACCTTGGACGGCATTCTCTCTACCGGAGTACAGACGTCCAAGTTTGATGCGTCTGCTCGTGCTCAGCATTCCCCATCCTCTTATGTTGCTGCTTCCACCTCGCAGTTGCTGTAGCGGACGTTTACTATTGCCTTTTTGGTTGATTTCCCGATCGCCTAGCTCATGTTATTATTCTTACGACGGGGATTGTATGTAAGGCACGAGGGGAGGGGAGGCGGGCTGGCTTTGCCGGCCACTGCGCGCGCCTACGCCCTACTGTATGTAGTGATACTCGTCATTTGCTGGCGTACGGGTGCCGACGCGGTTACCGGTAGAAACCACGATATATAAGAAAGCGATCGCTTTTCCTGGCTCGTTTCAATACGATATCAGAACGAATATAGAACGAAATTTGTTTGAATACACAACGAAATTGCGGTTACCGACCCCTGAGAGTCTTAAAACCTTGTCTTGTAGGTGCGACGGCACCCGCAAGGTATTTCAGAACATATATTTGGAAAACGCTAGAAGGGTGGCAAAAAACGGCCAGGGCATTTTGATAGGTCATTATAAGCTTTTGCCACCTACGCCAGCCTACGCGCTAGTATACTATGTATTTTGTTAACGATTATCATCGTTTACAGAATACGTTTGATCTGCCAGCCTCCTCCTTGCATATATCATGTATCGTTTCGAGCACCGCGCGATATATCTGTCTGTATGTTGTTACTTTGTTTGATAGGTATACTGGCGAGCAACGTACTGACGTTATGTGTACGTAACATAAGGCTGTTCAGACAACAAATGGCGCAGAGCCCCATGCATATCGGGACAGATATATTGTTTTTATTGCTGCTATGGGCGCAGGTTCAATGTGCCACTGGTGCAGAAGTTGCCTGCTTGCGTTGCATTTGGCTTCGGCGGTATCGTGCCTATATTATTGTTGCACAGCGGCACCTGCACATGTCACACAGCTCAGGCGGCTTGTTCAGAGGGCCATGCACCATTGAGAGGGCCAATAGAGGACCATGCATCAGGCCCAACATATCCGGTCCCCTCTCTGCAAACAGCTACTACGAGACGCAGAGCCTCTGTCTGAAATCGTCCTAGCGTCAGCTCTTCTTCCGCAAGCTCATGTTCTGCATCTTCCAGCTTATACCGCATCTCTGCCATATCCTCATTCACTCGATGCGCACGCTCTTTCAACTGGCTAATCTCAGACTGGGAGCCTTGCAGCTTCTTAGCATGGGCCTTCTCACGGGCCACATGCTCTTCGAGATCAGGGATCTTCTGCTCCTTGAAGTCTTTGATTTGCGCCTCCGCTGACATACCTGCAGATGGTTGCAACTCGCCCAACGCTGCCCGCAGTTCATACTCTCGTTCCTTCAAAATCTTCAAAGCGGCAGTGTCACTAGCACCGTTGTCCTCCGCACTCTTAATGTCGTGCTTTGCTGCTTCCAGTTTGTCCTGCGTTATGTCCATGCAGACATGACAAATCAGGTCTAAGTGGCGGCCTTGGCTGCAGTGGCTGCCATACTGAGTTGTCCATGTGGGTAAGGCAGGCTTCACTATGTACAGATATTCCGCTACCAGTACTCTTGATGGACAGTGGCGGCAGAGCCAGAATATATTGGGCAGTGTAACGCTGGGGGGGAAGCCTAGATGCATGCTGAGCCATCATTGCTTGCTTAACCACATATATGGGTGTGGAAGTGGCGCCTGACCTTTGCCACTTTCTCTTCATGCAGTGCCGCTTGCAGTCGCTCCTCGCGGCTGCTGATTTCGGACATCTGCAGTGCAAGGAGGCACTGTTTCTCATGAAATCCGAGGCAAACTGTAGCCTGTTAATTCACAAATGAGGTGTATGTGCAAATGATATAGAACAATTTGACACTTGTCCTCTGCACCGCACCATATTTACGAGAGCACGCCCCTCGTCAGGCTCCACGTGCAGCGCAACGGATTTCCTGCCTCTGAATGCCCATTCTCCAATCGGCAGACCACTGAGCGTCATCGATGCCAAGAGGGGATCCGGATTCTCTGAGTAAACACACACACACACACACACACTCACACCCAGTCAGTCAGCCGGAGGGGCGCCGATTCCATTGGCACAAGGTGTGATCCCTAGCTGTAAGCTGTAAGATATGTATCTAGGGGAACTTACCATGTGAGTTCTCATCATCTGGTGTCAATGCCAAACCCTTCACTGTCAAGCGATGAGGTGCTTTGTCATTTGAGGTACTCTGCAGTGACCTGCGGTTGTGTGGGATCTGTGTGGGGGGCGGGAGCTGGCCCTGCAGCACAGCAATCTGCATTCACAATGCACAGCAATGTTAAGATATTCCACTGTGGCTGTGCAGCAACGCTCACCTGAAATTGACAGTGCATGAAATGTTGGAGGTGTTAATGTTTCACCTGCGACAGAAAATTGAGCTCACTCTTCATTGCAGCGAGTTGCCGTCCCACATCCGTCGACGGAGCAATCAACATTCCTGTGCTCTTCATCCCACACCCAGTTTGCCAGCTGGCTGTTTGCCATGTTGTCAGAAGGTCGCACACCTGCACACACGAGTAGTTCCTGGACTCAGACTTGGACTCCGACTGGGCATGTTCAGCTGGTGTACCTACGAAGCTGCCCACCTTCAGAGTAGATGCACGAAAGTCGCTGGCATACCTACGAAAACACGACAAACTGTAGACTGAGGCAGGGGATGCGCTACGCTTCTTGATTATGGGTGGTGTCAGGCAAGTGTGCAAGCAAGGCGGGAAATTCTGACGGCAGGCGCCATACCCGTAGAATTCTTTCACGTTACGGTCACCGAGGTCTAGACCCCGGCCTTTCATGCTTTTTCCGAGAAGCTCCGATACACGCCGCATCTGTCTGAGGTGCTGCTCTCTCCTCGCCAAAGTGTCCTTAAGCTCACTGTAGAGGTCGTCTGCACCGTTGAGTGGTGCTAGAGGCGCCTTCCGCACCTTCCACGTCGAGTGCCCTGCACGCCTTGCGATGTCTATGCGGTCCATGATGGACTGCTGCACTTGTCCTGCGTAAGAACGCCGAACGTCCTCTGACGCAAGCTTTAGCCACGCGCCTCGTTTTCAGGAGAGTTGCAGGCGTTCACACAAGACCAAGCCTCTCAACCCTCTGCCAGACCAGACAGCAAGTCGCAGACTGCTCTTGCGTAGAGAGCCTTGCCGGACCGGCCCGAATCCAGCACTCCGACTGTCCTGTGAACCAGCTCCTGCTTCGTCCCGAGAGGGAGTAGTCTATCACGCAAAGGGCCGCACAGCTGGTTCACACGGGCGTGGCTGGAGCGCATTCCATATATTTTACCGCTGCTGCAAATACGCGAGTTGAGCGTCTCCATACACCGCCGTTTGCAACTAGGACGACCGGCGGTATGACTTCAATTCGAATAGCAAGAAACCTTCATGGCGACAGCTAGCTGGTGACGCTCATTTGCGCCGAGCAACTGGTGTGATGCTGCACTTCAGCGCTTGCCGCCGGAACGAGTAGGGTCTTATTGTCAGGTCGTGCCTCCTGCGTGGCGTCGCGTTTGCATGTAGCGACTAGCCGCTACCCCGTAGCGATTACGGACCGATACGCATGTCCAGGCGCTGGCGGCGGGCGTGTCAATAGCGACATCGCTCCGGCGGTCCGTCGGTACAGGGTACTAAGTAGCGACTAAACATCGTTTTATTTAGAGCTGTGTTCTTGGGGCTTGCTTTTTCCTCGCTGCTCTTAGGGTATGCGGGTGCCGACACAAGTACTGGTGCTTTAGCACTGGACGGTGCTTTGGCACTGTTGGTGCTTTAGTATATTTACATGAGTAGCTTTCGTGAAAGCCCTTATGTAATTAAATTTATAATATTTACAATAGTAGCTGCAAAAAGCGATCAGGAAACCACCCGAAAAGGCAACAGGAAACGTCCACTACAGCAATTGCTCGGTGGAAGCATCATCAGAAGAGGGTGCGGCATTAGCACGGGCACACGCATCAAACTTGGCCGTCTGCACTCCGGCAAAGAGAATGACGCCCAAGGTACCATGCACGCAAGCGGAGACTCGCTGCAACAACCCCCGCCGCGTGCGCCACGAGTTACGGCGGAACTCAACCTAACGGGCTGGTTGGCAACAAAGTTCCGAAGAGACTGGACGGACTGGCCACGAAGGGAGCATGAAGTCGGGGCGGAATGACCGCCAAGGAAGTTGCGCACAACAAGTAACACCGCGAAAATATAGACCACCGTTAAAGCTGATTTCCCGAGGCGGCCGCGGTCCTCAACCACAAAAGGATAGTACCGGTGAAAACCCTGCACTAGGCGGAAGACGCCCGGTCTGCCGCCAGCTTGTTGTGCTCCGTCTCGGTCGCCGCGATCCCCGGGGGTGCACTAGCGGGGGTCGTTGCCCCAAGTTGGGGTCGTGGAGGACACGCACGCGAAATCGATCATGTAATCGCTTGCGCCCCCCCGTCCCCCCCCCCTCCCCCCCCCCCCCCGGGCGTCAAATATGACGGCCACGAGCGGTCCGATGGGCGCAACCCACTCGTCTCAAGGGTCAAGTCGCCGACTCCCGAGCGGTCCCGGTCGAGCACTGCCCCCGCTTCAATCGCCACGGAAGCCCACAGATTTTTCAAAGCGGTATGCATGCGGTGCTTGTAGCTCCCCTCGAGATCATATATTTACGAACATGGCAGTCACGAGGGCGGCGTACCGTTCCACCAACCCCCGAGCCGCGGAGCTCACTCCCATACTAGCTCAATACCATACGATCTCACATAGCTAGGAACGGCCTAGCCCTTGTAGCTTACCCCTCCTTTGGGAGCTCACTACATGCATCCTCTCACGTGGTGGTCGTGCCCCGCCGCACCGGCTCCCGTCTAGTCTCTGAACCTTCTCCTCCGGGCATATTGCGTGTCACAGCCAGACGCGGCTCTACACTCGGCCGTAGGTGGAGGGGCTTGGCTGCGTGTGGCCCGATCATGGGTGGCGCTGGTATTTGGGGAACCAGGCGTTGCACGGAAGTGTATCTCCGTGCCACTCTCCCGCGTTGTGCCCATACCCGGGTTGCTCACCCCCCCGGAACCTCCAGTGTTATGCTCGAGGGTGGGAGCGGGGGCTCAAGGGACTTCCTCGCAATTTGAGAGCTTGGCCCTAGAAAAACAGCTCCATAAGGGATTCAAGCTAAGTGGACTTGACGACAAGGTTTGACCCTGACGCACGGCTGCACCCACTGCCGCACGCCGGGCAAGCCGCCTGCCGCAATGGGAGGGGTGCACCCTCGGTTGCAAGCTGGGGGATGTAAACCAGCTCGGGCCATAACGGACCCGCAACCCTACTCCTTGCGTGGGGAGGGGGGCGTGCGATTCCGGGACCCGGTGCAGCCCCCAAAACCGCACCCGGGTCCCCGAGGTCTCGAGGGAATAGTTGCTTTAGGATTGTGAAGTCGATGTACGGCAGCAATTTGCGTGCCCGTCACGGCGAGAAACAGCGGCCACCCCCGTGCCCATTCAATCTCATAAAACCATCATCGTCCGCTGGACTGGACCACTCTCTTAGTTTTGTGCTGGCCTCCTGCCCGCACAACACTAACTCGCGGTTTCGGACCGTGTTGAGTGTTCATGCCCTCTAAAACGGTACTAAACTTTCCACCTTCCTCTCGCGCTGCTGCCACATGACCAACTCAAGCCGAGGCTCATATTTTCTGTCTTATTCACGCGGCTCCCTCCCCGTCGACCACTTTGCGATGTCTCGCAGCGGTTCGCCTTCCGCCCCCAAGATGGTCCGCGCCGCCAAGGCGGCGGCCGTCGGAGGCGTCGGCACGACAACTATTGAGGCAGACTCCATCTAGTTGGCGGAATTTACAAGATTGAAGCAACTCATCCAGTAGGAGCAGCTTTCCAGGTTCTTCACCACTCAAGAGACTCCTTTGCCGCCGGCAACCGGCGGTGAAGAGGACGCCATTCCGGGCGGGAACGAGTCATGCGCCAGGGGTCACGACCAAAACGTCCGTGCGCCCTTCGCCCCATCGTGCGAATCACACTACCTTGACAGGAAAACCGCCCTCGCTATGGCTCTGCCCGGTTTTGAGAACGAGATGCCCCCCGACAGTCTGCGACGCCCCGGGCTTATCCCCGCCATCGCCCTCGACCGAGTGCTTGAGTACATGCTTGACAATCCGCGCCTCCAGCCGGCAGCAGAATGATGAGTACTGTCATGCCGCGTGCTACGGGGCTTTCATCGCCGGTACGACTGTCGAGCTGCGTAAGCTGCTGGCGGCGGCATGCATCACCGAGGAATTACTCCGGCCTTCGGGCAGTGGCTCGAGGCCATCGTCCACGGCATGGAGGCCATCGACGACGGCCATCAGTTCCGTCTGGCTTATCTCCGCAAGCACCGGGACACACATATGCACCACGGCGACTCCTTCGCGCTTGACCTTGTGCGGGAGCGCTACCTCGCTCCGCCCCGATACCGAGAACGTAGGATCGCCCGAGTTCTCTCTGCTGCTAGAGCTCTACAAGGACCGCGTCTACGACGCCAACATCGCTAGCGCCGCGAAAACCACCGCCCGTTTGCGCTTCGGCGGCGCACTCCGGCGCAATGACCGCGACCAGGACGGCGGCGGCGGCAGCCGCGAAAACTTCAGGACTACGCGCCCGGGGCGCGAGGCGGTGGCGCCACGAGCCACCTTTGCGAAGGACGGCGCCAAGGACACACAAGGGGTGCTCCGCCGTGCCGACCCCATGCAACTGTGTTTCGTGGACACGCCTCCGGGCGCGCCTTCCAAGTAACGTTGCACTAGAGTCCTCGGCATGAGGAGGACTCTCTCACCACTGACCCTCCTACGCGAGCCGTCATCCTCCCTTTACCCTTGCCGGGGTCAACCCCTCCGGCGCTACTCTGTCCTTCAATATCCACATCACGAGTCTACACCGACTCCCCCTTTCTGGCGCGGCCTCCCTGACCTGCCGCGCTAACCCTCTTCGCCCGCCGTAAGCGGAGCGGCCTCTCTCGGGCAGCTAGACGTGCCCGCCGGTACTCACGCGACGCGCTCTACGAGGTCAATATCTACATGACCTTGCCGTCATGGAATCAACATCGGGTCGCCCATGGTCATGTCGACGCCACCCGACGAGCGCCACCCGCTAGCCCGGCATCGGAGCACGGCGCGTTCTGGTGTGTCCGCCGCCACACGAAAACACCTCACTACTTCATCGCCGACGCCGAGGCAAAGGCTCCCTGGAGCGAGCTCATGCGAGGCAGCATGGAGGCCCTCTACGGCACAGACGATTGGGGCGCCAAGGTGCTCGATATGCCAACTACCTCGCCAACGGTAGCACCTACGCCAACTATGAAGGCAAGATTCGTCTCTTCGCCGAGTTATTTTGCATGGACGAGGGAGGCATATCCCCCTAGACTGCACCGAGGCTACCTGCTTCCGCTACCTCGCATGGATTGCGGAGCGCGGCACCATCGGTGCCGGCTCTCTGCAACCCTACCTGTCGGCCATCAACACCTTCCGGCGTCACACGGTCGGGATGTCGCCCCAGCCACCGGCCCCGCCATTGTGCATGAAGCGGGCACGTCCCAGGGGCCCAAGTTGAGCCCGTAGTTGCTGTCTACGATGAGAAGAGATACGGGCTTCGCTGTGGATGCCGCCAACTGCTTGATGTTGTCCCTGTGATTGTCAAAATAACCATTGATGATGCTGTGCCTAAAAACAAAAAACAAGTCACTCTTATTTTAGTGACCGCGTTGCGGTTGCCTGCATGACACTGCCAGCCGTGGGGAGGGGGGGGGCTTACTTTGAAATGAGATCACGCTGATGATGAATCAATTCCCATTGCTGGGCATCTTTTGTCAACGGGGCGGCCTGAGCGCGCTTTCTGAAATAGCCGCTCTTGACTTTCCTTATCGAATCGTGCCACTTCGGGAAGAGTTTTTGCCGGACCGGAGTGAGCTTGCGCTGCTGCCTCGCAACGGTGTACGTTGTTGTAGCAAAAAAAGTCTTCATGGACGACTCCCATTAAAGAGGGTCCTTAGGCGGTGTCCTGCATTTGCGAATTTGTGAAGAGATAGCACCTTAATTAGCCAAAATAATGCCAAATGCGAATTTACATATCAAGCACCACTTCTCTGCCGGAATGGGATGTAGATACGCCTGGATTTGATCCTCCTTTGACCGGATTACGGGGTGGAGCAGGATAACAAATCCCTGAGCATCGAATTTCTCGAAGTCCGAGGAAATTGCTTTGGTCCAGGTTCCGGTCGAGCGCACAAAGTTATCCCAATCCGCGTCCGGATGACATACACGTACAAGGATTTAAAGCCAAGTAAACGTCAGTTTGCGATAGACAAGCAAAGCGCCAATACAGCTACGAGGTATGGTTATTTCCATGGCGCAACCTACCGAATTCATGGCCAAAGTGGGTGAGTACGACCTTCCTGAGATACTCCACGTTCTTCGGGTGAGGTATGGCGGGAGTGCAAGTTGTGCCGTTTGGAAACAACGATAGATTGTCGATGGGATTCATCAGCCGGTCGACCACCTGCCGAATCTGAGCACCACATGACGAGGTTTCTTCAGTAATGACGCATGCCATCGTTGAGGCAGATGCGATGTATGAATATGACAATGGCACGACTTACCTCTTGATATCCCCACCGTGAATGTGATGTAGCAGTAAGCTCCTTCAAGACTTGCTCCAGGAAATGCGGCTTGAGGGATTGATCGGCTTCCTCGGAGTCCGGGGGGTAGCAATCGATGCCGGCCTGCACAACCAACTTCTTAGTGAAGTACCTGTAGCCTCTATCAAGACACCTAGACTTGAAGATCTTGTTGCACTCCTTGATGATGAAGTCATCTTTTTTGTCAGCTGGCTTGATGGCAGACTTGTTGTTCACTCCTTCGAGCAGCTTGAGAATGGTGTCTTGCTCGGGCATTTCCAGACTCCCGATGTAAAACGCATCCATGAGCCCCTCGGTTGCCTTCCAAATGTCATATTTCCTCATGACAATAGCCTTGAAAAGAGCAACGTAAGAAGTCGGACCCAATTGACTCTGCATAATAGTTAGAGAATGCGAAATGTTAGGATATAAAAATGTATACGTGTTGTCTTGTCAGCGATTTCACATATCTTATTCAACTTGATATGTCCGTTGTCCCCATGTCCCCATCCCGATGTCCCCATCCACAGGATGGACACATGCTTTCATCCACACGATGGACGCATGTGTCCATCCACAGCATGAACGCAGCTTCCATCCACAGCATGTACACATGCTTCCATCCACAGCATGGAGACATGCTTCCATCCACAGCATGGGCGCATGCTTCCATCCACAGCATGGACACAAGCCAAGTTGTTCTACACGTATGACACAACAATTTGCACAGCGTACCAGTACCGGGTTTTTTAGGGTTTGGCTACCGTTCGTGATGCCGCCTTCATCGGCTGCATGAATGCCATCCTCCCAAGGTTCCTGACTAGGAACTCCGGCACCAACACCCCCACCCCTGGTTTCTTCGACCCACAGCTCGGGTCCGTACTTGGCCGAGGCAGCTTCAACGCAAATTCTTCCGCCCGCCAGTATGACCACTTTCTCAACGATGCTCATGGGTCGGACAGCTACGCCGCGGAGATGCGCGAGGCGTGGGGCCGCCTCCAAGTGGCTACTGCTGGCCATCTCGGCGACGCAGATGCACGCCAGATGGAGCGGGAAGTGGAGGCTGCGTCGGGCTCGCAAAAGGAGCTGACGGCATTTCTAGACCAGGCCAACAACTCTCGGCTTCGAAATGAGGTGTGCGCTCTCCCCGCCACATGTAGGGAACGGATCTTGTTCAACCAGCTCGACGCGGCGTCAGGCATGTGGACAGTGGCCATCCCCACCGCGCGGACAGCCATGACTCCGCATGAGCTGCGGGAGGTCGCTGCCGGGTACTTCTTTCTGCCTAGCCCGTGCTTGGCCCCGGTGGTTGGGTGCCAGATCATTCTGCCCTCGACAGAGCACAACCCTGTCATTGTTGATCTATACGGCGACGCGCTCATGAACCTCCCGGCGCCTGGAGACGCTCACTGGCGTGTACAGCACGACGCTATCGCAGATGCCTTCCGCGATCACTGTGTTCACGACCTAGGTATCGCAGTACGGCCGGAGGTGGATGACTTGTTCCAGCAGGCAGTGCCTCTCGGCAACACCGTACCCAGGGATGAGCTCAAGGACCTAGTGCCGGACGCAGAGCTCTCCCTTCCGGCGTTCAACGTCGTGACCGGGAGCTATGATCCCCGGAGCTTGAAGTCCACGCTGTTGGAGTTCAAGACTATGCGGTACGGGGTCAAGTACACTTCAGTGCCCCGGGCCACGGCTGTGGATCGGTTTGAGCGCTCCCTGTTGGGCGACATACAACGGGGGTTGGCTGCGCGGGATGCGGCGTGGCACAACACGGAGCCCGGGCAGAAGGGTCCTCTTCGAGACATCCTGGATATGTCGGAGTACACGGGCATGGTCTTCGGCACAGTGGGTGAGGTGAGCAAGGGGGTGCACCGCACAGTGCGTGGTATCGCGTGCTTGGCTGCGGATCGGGGTGCCCTCTCATCGCGGGGCACTCGGTGCATCACCCGGGCTCACCAGGAGGCCTTGCTCGCAAGAGATTTCCTCGGGGTCCTGAGCTTGGTGGCCGCTCGAGAGCGCGCTCGCTGCCTCATCAGACGGCGCAGATTCGTCTGCCATCCCGTTGCTGAAGCTGCACAGCACGTCCGAGGATCACCCACACACACACGTGCTCGCGTGGCCCGGACTCTGAACCGTGCGCGTATCACTCATCCATCCCGCCTCATGCGGGATGCGGGCCGCTTTTAGGCGGCTTGCTGTGTTGATTTTCTAATTCTGGGGAACTGTCCTTTTTGTAATTCACACCAGTACCGGGATATCGCGCGCCAACTATTTCTGTACAAGAATGCTTTACTGTATACGGGTCGCGCGCGGCAGGTCCAGCACACAGCAAACTCCCTCACCCACCCCGAGTTGCACATAGCGCGCTCGCCGCCAGTGCGGGCAGCCAATGCGCATCACGACCCCCGGAGCGCGAACCCTATCCCTTGGGTACACATAACTGGCGGTGGTCGGGCATGTGGTGCCCACAGTTATCAACACCGGCTGCGCACTCGACCGCATCAGGTACGGATGCAGCCCTTTTTGCCCACTCACTCACCGCCGCCCACCCACGCCCAACAAAATCGGAGACATCTCGGCACCGATCCCACCCGACACGGACCCGATATCGCTAGAGGGAGGGGAAGCTGAGGTCGTTACCGTGGCGGATTTTTGAGTTACTTTGATGTTCTCTCGCATTGTCCGTCGATGCTACAGAGGGTAGCAGGCTGAAAACCCGTCGAGCCGACGCAGCGCCCCAACGGTATGGCGCGGCACGAGAGCCCCGCTCGGTGCGTTCTGACCAATTCGGCCAACCAGCCCGCCGCCTCCGAATTCTGCCGGCAGTGTGGCAAGTCAACCGCAGTAGACGGACTGGCAGTGTTAGGCGAGGAGGTGCTAGTCTCGGCGGTGACCGAGGCAATGTACGGCCGCTTTGAACAGCCATCACATGCGGGGAGGCTCGAAGCCCGCGACAACCACCTTTCGCGGCGTGCCAGCGGACCTCCTCATCTTGTTCTGCGAGGCACGACCGGGCATGTCGCACAAGGTCCGCGTCACAGCCCGCGGCGGGAGCAAGAAGGTCAGATGCATTGCCACCTTTCGCGAGGGAGTCGAGTCGGTTGCCGTCTTTAAGGACGTGCACGGTGGGCCGCTGACGGTTCGCAATCACAGGAGGCTTGCGAAGAAGGCACGGGCTGATGCACGCGCGGAGCAGCATGTAAAGAAGGGAGCGCACGGTGGGGTCAGGATGACCGACATGGGGGACATCGTGTTCACGTTGTACCCTCAGTCCCTAGAAGTGGAGGAAGAGCCATTCCGGGGCCGTGTCAACAAGCTGAAGGTAGTGAAGGGGACTTTGTGCCTCCACACTGGAGTGGTGGCAACGAAGGAGGACACCGACCTACATCTACTTAGTGGACCCAAGTGCTCCAAAGGTATGGCCCTTCCTCCATACCTTTGATGATTCCAAAGCACACGCAATGCGCGAGGTGCATGCGCTGTGCGAGGCGCATTTCATGCACCTCGTGGGCCCGATGGACGACAGCGACGCTCTGCGCTATATGTGTTGGGCTGGGATTGTAGCGCACCCATCCCGCCACCCCTTCCCGGACAACTCGGTGGTCATGTATTCCGGTGGGAGGGGCCACGGGGCGAGAGCGAGGCAGACGGGAGGCGTTCTGGACTGTGTGCTCAGGGTGAGCGCGCGAGCTGCGTAAGCGCGCTCGGAAGCTGCGCGCTAAGGAGCGGCAAGAGCGCATGGAGCGAGAGTCAGCGGGTACCTCCAAAAGTACCAGCGTAGGCAACTATTCAGCGCCAAGCAGCCCACATCGGCGCAGCCCTGAAAGCTACGACAGAATTGACAGCTGGGATGCGGCAAACTGCGGGCAAGATGTGTAGAAGTACGACATGTAGAGGAAGGCGGAGCATGAAGCAGCGATGCAGGCGGGAGGCGAGGCGGGCACATCGATGCAGGGGGGGGGGGGGGGGGGGGGGGGGGGCTGAGGGCGGGGGTGAGCCGAGCATCCGCCGCTCACGTTACAGGGTTATATATGGTAAATTCAGTAAGGGCGAGAAGGGAAAGGGGAAGGGACACGCTCACTAAATGTAAATAACGCATCCACATTTTTCTTCGCTTTTTGCCACTTTCTCTGCCATCTGCCTTTATGGCATCTGCCTTTGCCTTGGACAGATGCGGTTGTGCATGATGCTGGGCTAGTCCGTGCATGTCATGGTGATGCGCCATCAAGGTGCTGCGCTTCGTGACTCCGCCAGTTTTGCAGAGCGTCACCTTGCCGGACTTGAGAAGGCGCTGAGGCTGGTGGCTGCTGCCTTTGCGGAAGCCCTCCTTGATCTCCTTGTTGCAGTGCTCCATGCACTGAGCGCGTCAAGGTTGCCATGCAGTTCCATCCATCGGGGGGAGTGCCATGCAAATCATGCATGTACGGAGTGATGTCCTTTGCAATCGCGATGTCCAGGAAGACTGCGAAGAACATCTGCGTAGCTGTCCGCAGCTTCTGCTTGGCTGCTGCCAGCCTGTCAGCCGTGAGGCCGCCAGGGTCTGCACTCAACGTTGCTGTCGTATTTCTCCCACGCCGCTAGAATCTTGACTATGTCAGCACGTGACGCAGAGATCACAACGTCAAGCATAAGCTGGCGGCGGCCCTCCAGCAGCTTTTGCACCTCAGGCCCGCTGAGGGTAGGGAGATCTGCCTTGGTGATGGCCTTACCCTTCCTACTCTGCACCTTCACCTCCGTGCTTGGTAGCCCGATGAGCTGCATCGCATCCAGTGCCGCATGCATTGTCTGCGTGTCGTGGCACCGCTTGTGCACGGTGTGCCACGCCACATGCGGACATATCTGAATGCATGCATGCATGGTCTCCCCGATCATGTCCTCCGGCTCTATGCACATGAAGTAAGCCGGCATTTGTGACGCTGGCCGAACGGCGCCAATTGATAGGTCTGCATGTCCTCCTTGCTACCACCACGCAATGGCTCGCAGCAGCTTCCGCTCCTTAATGGCGGCCAGAGCTTTCGCTCCAGCCCGATTCGAAGCCTCGCTGCCGCTGGTAAACTCTCTCTTTGTTCGCCGAACGGGTTCCTTGGCAGAATTGCGTTGTGTTACAGCCTTTGCGAGCTTTTAGCATGCGCAGCCTCCGCATGTACTGCGGCCGCACGAATCTACTTTACAGCCTCTTTCTTAGCCCGGGAGTGCACCCGCTCCGCCTCAAGCTGGATTTGTAGCGACTCGGCGTTCTTGTCCAGCTTGTCAACACGTTTGCTGAGCATGTCAACGTTGATGCGAAGCGAGACGTTCTCAGCTGCTGTATGTCCGTTGTGTCGCCGCCGCCGCTCGCTCGCTCGCTGGCAATTTGCGGATGAGCAACCGCAGCTTCCGCCGCTGTCTGGCGCTGCTCCGCCTCCTCCACTCGCCGATGGCTACCAAATCTACCCCGCTTCCCCGCGCGTGCAGCTTTGCCGCCGCTAGCAGCGGCGGGCTGTTGTGGGTCTTGCTCGTCGCCGGGCATGGCGGGCTGCGATAGGTATGCTGTTGGGAACGCCGTCGCCATGCCGCCGCGTACGCCCACCCACATCAGGTCCTCCGACCCACCCACACCGCCGCCTCCCGAGCGCCCCACACGCCACTTCGCCCGCATGTGCTGGCGCGCATTGACCCGTATATGTTTCATACGAGGTCCACAAGGGTTTTGAGTAAGCCCTGAGGTCGTGTGGCAGCCGAGCACCGGTGATAGGTGTGTGGTGTGACAAGGATGTACAAACAGCGCGTTTTCGCGTTTTAGGAACGCCGTGTGTGAGATTGTTTACTCATCTAAAGTATAAATCATTACCAAGGATAACTTAAATCTAAATAAGTAATTATGCAGATTCGATTATCGTATGCTCATTAATTTAATTTCAAGATATAAATATTGTTATATATACTTTTGACTGTCTGCCTGCAATATACATATATATATATATGTATATATTTGGGGAAGAGCACTCGCGTTTTCTGGATTCCGCTTAAGAGCGAATCCGCAACTCTTCCAAAGGTAGCTGAACCTCGAGTACTTCTCCTTCATAACCGGATCCGTGACCTGGTTGTCCTTGCTTTCGCTACTCCAGCGCTTGTAAGAGAACTCTTCTTCGTCACCCTGGCCTTCGGCTTGCTTGTCGTCTATCTCGCGGCGCATCTCGTATTCTTTGCGCAGAAGGCGGAAGTTGTCAAGCTGGGTGTTGATTGTGGTTTTGGCGTTGGTGACATTCTAGCGATTGCCGATGTATCTCGCAAGCTGTTCATTCAATGCGCAGAGAACGAGGCACTCCCACTTGGATAGCTCATGCTTGATGGCTTCAACCTCGGTTCGGGAAATCGGGAGCTTTGAAGCCGCCCTTCGGTGATTACCGACAATGGCATAGAAGTTGAATTCCTGATTCATCCTTCCGATCCACTCATATTATATATGTTTAAATGAAAACTTTGTCAGCAATGATTATGTGAGATGGAAAAACGTTGGGAAACTTTCGAGCAATCTTGATCAAAAGTTTCGGGTTTTACCAACCAATAATAGCGAGGTAATCGTACCTTGGACCCGAAATTCTCTGTTTTCAAAATCTGGTCAACCTCCCTTGGCCTCAAGGTCTTAGAACTCATCTTGCTGGTCACCAGAACCATAAACTTGCCATGGCTATGATCCTTGCCGTTAGCCTATGCACGTTGTCGATTCTTAGATCGAAGGTTCAATAACCGGTTTGCCATAATTATAATTCCAGCTTCAACATTAATTTGCATTACGGCATTAAAGACCTCTAGCACTTTTCTGGGATTAGGATTAGGATGGCGGGAAATCGGCTATGAGGACCCGCGGAACGTACCATATTGATTACAAATCATTGCTGACGCCATCGATGCGTATAGACGCGCGCCCACCGCGCGCCCGCGCCGGGCAGCGAGCTAGGCGAAATTGCGTCCAGTGGATCGCGCAGCGCTCGCCAGATTCACTTCTGTTCGTCACGCCGAACAGCCTTGCTGCAACATCATATCCCAGCCTGGCTTGCGTGATTGCGCCACCTGCGCTTTCCAAGACGGGTTATGCACGCGTTGGCACCCTAGGCCAGCGATCTTTCTCCCCTTGCGCCACTGGTGTACGCCACTATGCACGCTGCGCGACTGGATAAGCGAGAGACACAGAGGTGGATTTTGAGGAGCTTCGTGGCGAAGGGGACGTGGGATCGGCTGCGTTTCGCAAGCGCTTCAGGTTCCGACCTGACCAGCTCGCTAGGCTATTCGAGGCAGTGAAGATACCACCAACGATGAATGCCCCCCGGCCGTCCGTGGAATGGGGATTTGGTATTGTCAAGACGACGTTCCCGTGGCTGGCCAAGAACGATGCGCAGAGGGTCCTGGTAACTCCATTAGGCTTGTACTACAATGCAGGTGTAATGCTGGTGAACTGCCTCACATGCCTTGAGCAGGGGAATCAGGTTTCCTCTTTTTTTTATCTGCCCCCGCCCACCCTAGAGAAGTACCTCATGGGCAGCATGTAATTCATGCTGCATGATTTTCACTTATTATGTTTCCTGTGTCTCTGCTCACAATATTGCCAGGCGCATGATGTTGATGCGGGCCGCAGTGGCGTCCGCGCCCACTAACAAAGTGCATTAAATCATCGAGCATGGTGTGATGAATACAGTGGCAAGAGTGCTGCCACATTCTACTCCGCTCCATATCTACAGGTTTGGCTGACGTCGCTGCTGGAACATTTCAAACATTTTTTGCATCATGTTGGTTTGCTGGTTAAGCTGTTGCATCTGCATCTCAACCTGCTTACGTGACGTTTCTGCTTCAATGTGGCGCACCTTCAGCTCCTTGTCCCACAGCTTGTCTCAGTCAAGTTTGTTAGTCAAGCAACACATTCAAGCTTGTCAAGTTAGCGCCAAAGCCAAGCGGGGAGCCAAGGCCAGCGGCGCCAGCCCCAAGGCCGCCTAACGGAGCTGCGCCTAGCAGCAGCCAAACTCAACTACTTATGACAACCAGTGAGCGATCAACGCGGTGCAACGGCGTCACCATAAAGTTAGACAAGAGTAGTGCAACCTAATCTTTTGAGTGGCAGTGTGGTACATACTTTTGCAGCTTTTTGCCCCGCCTAGCAGACTCCTTTCTGTGACGCTCTGCCTTCTGCCGCGCATCCTTCTTTGTCTGCATAACTTCATTGGTCTCGCTGCATTTCTCGAAGTACGTATGTGCCAGATCATGCAGGTCCTTGTCTTTGCCGAATAGTTTGAAATACTCCATGTACTCTACCTGCGCACGGCTGGGATTGGCGTGTGACAACGCTGTCCCACGCGCTGTAGGTGTAGTGTAGCTGTCGTCTCGCGCCTTGCCTGGGCCGTAGATGTCCATAAGCTTCCTCAGCCTCTTCCTTGCGGTGTCGCCCTGGAGCTTGCCCTTCTGCGGGACGCTCTTCTGGGCCAGCATCTTCCCGAAGCGAGCCGCCACTTTTATATAGCCTTCAGTACCCTTGCGCTTTTTTATTTACTCGGGCTGGCCCACGAAAAGGGCAGCATCCAGCAACACCTTATGTGCCTCCGCTGTCCACGCGATGATGAAACGCTTGCTCGAGTCGTCGCCGCCCCCCTCTACATGGTCCTCGCCCTCGCGCTCCTCGTTGTCGCTCGCTGGCGCGCCGCCAGCCTCCGCGGCGTCGGCTGTCCATCGCGCCCAACTACTCCGGTGTCCATCGCGCCTGGCTACCGGGGCGCAAGACCTGGGGTCATGACGCGGCAGGTTGGGGCTCAGTCAACAACCTGCATTCGTCGTAGTGCCCCGTGTGCGTGGCAAGATGCGCGGGTGCTGCGCGGGCGGCACCGTTGCTGGTTGGTGGTGGCGGTGTGCGGTACTCGCATTGTGTGTGGAGATCACACAGCCCGCGCCGGGGCCCGATGTAGGCGCGCAACGCCGCATCTCACTATCCTAAACCACTATCCTAGGACTCGCGATGTGTCCCAAACCCGTTTCTGGGACACGCGAACTGGGACGGTATTTTACCACGCGATGACGTCAGAATTTCACGTGCCGGTACGTTTTCGGTACGTTCATGTAAAAAAGTGTCCTAATCCTAATCCTAGAGTTCGACGTAGCACATGCTAAAGGTCTCTATTAGTGTGGCTTATTTAACTCAGAAGCCATGTCGTGGACATGAGGCATGTGGAGCGTACGCGCAGCGAAATCGTCTGTTGGAGGGGATATGACTTCGATTGCTAACTCGAAAGTGCCAGCCGACCCAGAGTCACCCGGCACCTGAGTGGAGAACAAGAACCACTTATATGGAAAGTAAGTTAGCAGCACACAGGACGTCAACGAATCATATAGATGAAAATGTCATGAGCGATGAATGGGCGCATTACGCACCCTGGCGTTTAATGTCACGAGGCTTAAAATCTTGACCCCGGAACTTGGATCGACAAGATGTTGCGATCCATGCGTTGCAAACAAGCCAAGGTAACTATTCATGAAGATGTTGAAGAGGTTTGTCTTGGAGTTCTTCCTCATGAAAGCGACTTTTTTCTTCGCGTGTAGGTTCACAGCTGTTGAAGTCAGGACATACTGAATGGTGTCTCTTGCGTACCCGGGGTTGAAAAGCCACGCAAGGATGTAGCCCCAGATACTCGATGAAGACGAAGCATGGGTGGGTTCATGGATTTCGGAACCATGCCAGAGATGGGGAGGAAATACTGCGTTGCATCACCGTTGTCCTTCTTGAAATATGAACAATAGACTATCTGTCCCGCTTATCTGGACTGACGCAACATCACCAACTAAGCTTGATGGGGGAATAACATGGATATGCGCCCGTTGGACCAGCAAAATTGCCGGCTTTGTCACATCTCTCCTCCTTGTCTGCGAAGAAAGTCACTATTAGTAAACTGAATATTAATAGCAAGACTAATATGCATAGCATAATTATGTCATAATAATATATTTGTGTCCGGCATGGACACTGGTATCCATCCACAGCATCGACTCATGCTTCCATCCACATCATGGACGCATGCTTCCATCCACAGCATGGACACATGCTTCCATCCACAGCATGGGCGCACGCATCCATCCACAGCATGGACGCATGCGTCCATCCACAGCATGGACGCATGTATCCATCCACGGGATCGCAATCTTCCATTCAAGTCATTACTTGTACATGTATAATACAAAGAAACCTATCTACGCCTATACTTAAATCTAGCGGCAATAAATGTGTTAATATAGTTGCACATTTCTATGTATGAAACACATGTATATGTGTGCAATATGTGTGAACCTACTATCTGTCCTTCCGCGCACCGCACGCCGCCCATACTGGACGCCGCCCATACGCTGTACTGGACCCATAAATCTATATCCGATGGTTAACGGGCATGGGAAAGCGGTGGTAAGTTATCTTCATACAAGAACACTTGCATAGTGCCGTTGTCAATGTACTTCAAGCACCAGTCGTGGTCTGGTTGTGCAAGAGTCCAGTCCAATGGGCGCCCGTACTTCACTAGTGCGGGAGCGGTTGACATCATGCAAGCAGTGTAAAAACAGGCTTAGTAGATGAAGGAACTCACAATAAAATGGAACGTAACCATGACTTAATTTGCAGGAATGTGGCTTGCGTGGTTACCTGAGCTCTTGTTGTGTGATTGTACCATGCTTGGATGCGGTCTTTGCCTTTGATGTAGCCTTTGCCGGCTGTTTTTTCGTCGAGGTCTTTGAGAGCCTGTAATAGCCAACAACGCCGTTGTAGTAAGTTAATGAATCGATGAATCCATGCGCATCAAGATTCATTCGAAGAATTGACTTCACAGTTCAAACGTACACGCTTGGGACTTTAGCCGCGGCCGATGCATCATGTGTCGCCTTCCCTTGCGACGACTCACCGAGTGCCATGCAATGAACACAAAGTGTAGCACATAATTATTAGGTGTGTAGTCTATGTTATTAGCAATTTTTTATGCGTGTCGATGTCTTCTACTTACGTTGCACTTAATGGGGAGGCGGCCTGCGCTGCCTGCGAGCCGCCTGCGGCAGCCTCTTTTGGAGTTTTGGCACGGCAGAAGACCTGGAAAATGCATCCGTGTATAAGGGTCTGGAGGGTAATTGGCGCGCGTGCTTTAATTGACATCGACTCGAACAATGAAATGACTATCAAGCACTGCTTTACGGCACAAGGACTTACCCCATGGGAGCCCGGGCAGATGACTTGTCCGTAGCCTTCTTTGTTGCCGTCTTGGGCTCTTCAGCCGGTGACTTTGAGGCTTGCTTTGCGGCTTTAGACTTTGTGGGGGGGGGGGGGGGTTTGAGGGCCTATATGACACAGAGCAGCATTTTAGCCAGTGAGCAACTGTATATGAGCCGTTGGCTATAACACAAAAGGTGTTATCAACCCGAGCGTGTAGTCTTCCCGACTGGAGCAAACATACCCGGCTGCGCCGTTGGCGAGTTGGAGTCGCCTTTTGGCCTTCCCTGTGGGCTTCTCGGCAACCTTGTCATTAGCGCGTAGTATTGTATTAGACGGGTTCCGTCATGTGATCATTAAAAACTACTTTGCTATTAAAAGACAAGTGATAATTAGAAGTAGAAAAGATTATGGTGGTCGAAGGCCGGTACTTACGTTTTCGGCAAGTCTGTGAACCAATGCTCCCAATGATAAGCACCGCGGCATGTGTACTCTTCTCTGGAGCATCCTCGCTCGGCCTTGGCACCGACCTGAGTATCATGCGGAAATATACGTACATACGATCTCATCTTTGAAACGATGAAAGCAATTTCGCGACGGCATATATATCAAACGATTCATGTGCCAGACAGTGTCTCCTACATACCTCTGCCTTTCGAAACATGCCGCTTTATGCCTTGCGACGGCGATGATTTGTTCATTTTGTCGCCACACGCACGGAGTCGGCAACATCATCAGATGCCGCGGTGTCATTGAACTTCGTCATCGCACCACCCTGACACGCTTTCGATAAGCTCTGTGATACGGGCACCGACCTTTGGCGTGCCGTAGATCGGTCGCATGTGTTCCCCATAAGAGTAGATTAGAAGAAGCCACTCGCCGTGTTTCCTACAGGCACCAACATCATGACTCAGTTTGTACTATTCGGTGTAAAAGCATAGGAAGGCACGCGAAAATGAAAAAATAAAAGACAACTAAATGGGCAGGCACTTACGGATCGCATTCGTCAAGACATGCGGGGCCCTCAGCATCGCTCGCCTCCTAGCGGCACTTGCGGAGAAGACGATTAGCGGCTTGAGATTTTGTCAGCAAGCCTTGCTCAACTGCCGCGTCAAGGTTCTCACATTTGCCGTCTTTTGTGCGACGCACGGCCTATTTGACCTTGATGTGCAACTTGTGCGTCCCCATGAAGAGGCCCGCATGAGTGTACGGAAATTCTTGCTCGACGAACGTCGGGCCCGAGTCGCAATATGCCAGGTTCTTATACGATATGACATGGTTACCACAACTCAAAAAGGGATTTCGTGTCCCCGAATTAAATATGCATGCTGGCGGTGGCTAGGGAGCACTTACCGGGGAATAATACGGTGAAGCGGTCCATACCGAGCCGCCGGATTGTCTTTCCTATCCATCTTGCGGTGGGCATTGAAGTACGCCTCCCTGCCCTCCCTTTATATAGCCTTTTGAATCTGCTTAGGAGTTTCAGGCACCTGCAAACACAAATTCTTCCGATTATTTAGTAAGATTACGCCGGGAAAGGCACTTAGGCGAATGGATCCTGCTTAGTTTGTAAGTAAGTAGGCAGTCGGGAAAATCACTGACTCTTTAAGTTTTACAGTATCGTCAGACTCATGCGTACTGACTGTGGGTGAAGTTGCCTCCGACATAGTCGGTTCAGTTGCCGTTGGTGGCTCGGGGAGCTGTGTGTCATGCTCGTCCTCATCCTCGGCTGTGTCAGCCCTCGCGGATCCTACAATGAATTCCCTGCCGAATGGGTATGTAGCCTTAATTCCTAAATCAAAAGCAGCATAGGAAATCAACAATCCGGTGAGAATAGTTAATAAAATAAAATAATCAGCGATTTCAACTCACATTGGCTTGGTCTTGCGCCACTTATTAGTCGAGTCATAAGGAAAGTTGTCGATGACATCTCTTCCCGCTTTGCGCTTTGCGGCTTTTTCTTCAGCAGACAAGTTTTAATCTCCCGGATCTCCTCGGATAGGCCGTGAACGTGTCGTGCCCTTCGCGGCCAACATTTTGGCGGAGATATTTTCCCCTCTGCCCCCTTTCGATCTCGAGGCAGCCGCCCGGAGCGCCTCCATGTTACTCGGTGCTATTTGGAGACACGATGGGCTATTCCAAAGCAGAGTACATGACGTAAGCAGATTGACAAAATAGTACCAATAAAGTATGTCGCACTATTTCTAAAAATACAATATATATTGCTTCCATGCTGTGACTGAACGCATACTCCACACGTAACATAATGGGAAATCATATTACCTCATAAACACCTCACCTGAATATGCTCCTGAGATGTTTCATAATTAATCACCAAATAGGTGCGTTTCGACTACGTAATTCGGTAAAATGTAAATTTATCCAGGATTGCGCACATTTCTACAGTATTTGCAAAAAACTTCAGGTCCATATTTAAGTCAGCAAATCCAAATTCTATTAAATAGACACTATCTTTCATGCATGCCACAAATACACGAGCTCACATCAACCAATTGTTTGGGCTAGTTCCACGGGACGTGTATCCATCCACGGCATGGACGCATGCTTCCATCCACAGCATGGACGCACGTGTCCATCCACGGCATGGACGCATGTGTCCATCCACGGCATGGACGCATGCTTCCAACCACAGCATGGACGCATGCTTCCATCCATAGGATGGATACATGTATCCATCCACATAATGGACACATGTATCCATCCACAGCATGGAAGCGTGCTTCCATCCACATGATGGATACATGTATCCATGCACATCGTAGACACATGTATCCATCCACAGCATGGGCACTTGCTTCCATCCACAGCATGGACACTTGCTCCCATCCACAGGATGGACGCAGGCAAACATACCACTATAAAACCAACATCATGTAGTACCCCTGAATTATGAGATATAATAAAAGGCCATTTATATTATGAGACCCGGCAACCTACAGTAAGCAAGGGCTCATGAAATATGTATTTAGAAAGACACGATGGACGAGGCCTCTCTCACCCGTCGCGTTTCAGTTGCAGGTGGTTCCAAACTCATCTCCTACCAGGGTTGGACTCATGTTCGCCGGGTAGAGCTGTCGATGGCGAGTTGAAGATCTTCGATATCCGGCATGTTGAGTTGAAGATCTTCGATATATTGCATGAGGCCGAGCGGGCGAGTGGCCACCGCCTGCAGGCGCGAAGCAGCGCCATCGGCACATATGAGTCAGTACAGATCAACATATCAATGCGGAGACACAGAGAGCCCGAGGTTGCGTGAGCATGCAAGAGGCGCAGGACTCGACACTCAGTAACAAAGGTGGGCGGGGCTAGGCGAAGTGCGAAGTTAAGGGTCCATGGGCGTTACCTGGCGGTTGACCGTGAGGGGCGTAGGGCAGATTGGTGGACATGATCCCGCGCTTGACATGCTCGGTCGCGAACGATACCGCATCCAACCACGGGTTAGGCAAAGAAAATGGCAAGGCTCGGTTTCGTGAAAGCGACGGACCTGTCTGGGCGGGCTCGCAAGGAAGTGGATGGTGGTGTTGAGGTTGGTGGAGAAGTGAGTTATGAGCTCTCGTCAGCAGCCCTTGGTCAACAGTTGGGTCCCGATGGCAGCGGCGGCGGCGGCCCCGCCACATGGGGTACAGCACAAAGTATTGGCAGCGCGCATATATGACGATACATATTATACCGATTTATACCGTTCGATGTATTACGGAATGTACTGTATTTCATCAATTACTGTAGTTTTACAATAGTACTGGTTCGGTAAATAAATCCATACTGTACGATGTACTGCGATTGATCGGTATGTGAATTGCGTTGACCGGGTGCTCGCAACCACAGATATGGAGGGCAACCTTTGGCCGACGAGTCAACATGCAATCCGAAATACCACCCAAGGTTTGACTGAGGGCGATCGTGGGGCGGTCCACCATCAAGGCTTTTCTCATTTCACACGCTCTCGCCGTCGCTCATCTCCCCCCCCCCCCCCCCCCACCCGTCCTATCCGATGGCGCTCACTTCATCTTCAAAGCCGATTCACGACACTTGTGTCGTGGCAAATAAACCTCGCAATTCCGGTAAGCTCAGGCAAGCCTAGTATCGCTTTATTAAACGCGATGGCGCCATTGATGGAGAAAATACCACCGGTTTGAGCTTTCGTCGCGATACCCAAGAGGGCATCCTCTCGTGCGCGTTTGTTGTTGACTCGCCCGGCCGCAAGGTCGTTTACCCTTGTTGCAAAGGCAGCAAGTGCCTCTTTCGACTCATTGGCTCGCCCGTTGACCCATCGGCACCTACGGCGGTAGAAGCACGTTGCCGCGACGAAATCTTGTTTGACGTTCGCGAGACTCGAAAGGAGGTGCATGCGGAGGGACAAAATCGCTCACACTGTGAGATTCAGATGTGACGCAAGTGTGCCCTACTGGTGACGAACGACGACATATGGGGACGATACGGGACGGACGAGGGACGTGGTTTTCATACCGAGTAGCGACGACTATCGCGCGCGACCTGTAAAGTACTATATGAATTTCTCGTTTCGATAATTTCATCAAATTGACATGCCCACGCGGGCTCGCGTGTCGCGCGCCGACGCGGAGTACCCGGGCTAAGTACAGGCGTTTTAATGCAGCCGCCGTAACTGTTGATGATTGTGTAACGCCCCAGCACGCGCATGAAGTACGGGGTCGCCTGGCGGTCACCGCCGCTCACCGTTGAACCAAGCGCGGACAGCCGCGCACTCGCATTTGTGCTCCCTGCCGGTGGTGGGCTACATCCACCCCAACTCTCAACCCCCCCCCCCTGCCCCCCGCGCGCTGCAGCAGGCATGCCGGCAAAGGGATGGATAGCGAGTGTGTCGAAGGATGGCGTGTACTCATGCAAGCACTGCCGGGGCAACGTGACGGGCACATGTGATAAGATGGCGCGAGAGCGGCACTTCCTAAAATTCCCGAACTGTAGCCACTCGTTGAAGCGTGCGGCTAAGTTGCGCCGCAAGGCCGCCATATCACAAGCAGCAGCAGCAGGGGCGGCAGCAGCAGCAGCAGCAACTGCAGGGGCGGCTGCAGGAGTAGCTGCAGCCGTCGGAAACGGCACGCCGGCGCCGGTCTCGGACGACGGCGGCTCGAAGGTAGACGATGTAATGGGCGTGGGGGAGGACCCCGTTGGCGAAGACGGTATGGACATCGACGCGCCTGCGTGGCCGCCGGCGGGCGTAGAACCCGCGATGAGGGCGTGATACGGGAAGGCGATCCCGGTGACTTCTACATGAAGGTCATCGCCAAGAAGTTCCGGGGAGTATGGCACTACGGCGTGATAACCAGCGTCGTTACCGAGTGGGTGTTGGAGATCTATGGCGGGGCGACCCAGTGGCGCGCTGTTTTCGAGGACGGTGACACCGTGGACCTTCTGCGTTCAGAGGTGAGTGGGCCCGGCCTGTGTGCTGGTGGCACCACTCAACTGCGGTTGTATGGAATCACACGCACCCGCCCGGTCGGCGTGGCAGGTTGTGGAGGCTATGGCGGCTGCCCATGAGCATTCCCTGTGGATGCGGACGGGGAGGCTCGCTTGGCAACCGTCCATGAAGGCGATGACCAGTCCAGTGAATCCGAAGAGGAGGGCTGGGAAGGGGGAGGGGGGGGGACGCGGCTGGCGCCGGGTGGACGAGCGATGAGGAGGAGGAGGAGGAGGCGGCGCACCTCCGGGAGTGGGAGTCTGCTGCTGTGCCGGGGTCCGATACGAATGCCCTCACGTTTGCAGTCATGAAGTGCTCGGCCCATGTGAAGAGCAAGAACTTTAACAACTCCGCTGACAGCGACTGGCAGCTGCTGCATGACATCATGCCCGCCGGCTTCACCTGGGGTGGGATGGCCGTGCCACGCAGCCACAAGGCGATGCGGAAGATCCTGCGGGTACGGCCGGGATGTCTGCATGGGTGCGTGCTTGACGCGGCGCGCCTTGGGGTGTCATGCCCCTCACGCTCCTCGCCTCCCGATGCATGCAGGTGCCTAATACATCCAGATATGTCCGGCACATGTGCCCCAAGGGGTGCGTGGCGTTCAGCGGGGCGCCCGGGAAGGCGGGCGGATGGGCGAACCTCCCCGACCAGCACTGCCCGGAGTGCAATGCCGACAGGTTTCTCCGCATGCATGCTGGCGGAGCGCGAAGACGCCAAGTACACCACCATGGTCGCGCGAGCTCAACACTTCTACCTTGCCACGCCGCCGCGCCCGCCGGGGGCTGACTCGGCCGACAGCCATGCCAGCGCGCGGCCCATAGGGCTGCATTGTGTACGGTGTGGACGCTGGAACGAGCCCACACTGCCGTGGGCTTGGACTTGTGGAGAGTGCCGGGCAGTGGCGGTGGTTCCGGCGGGGAGGAGGCCCTTGTCCTCCTAGACGGTCCGGGCATCCGCAAGGTGGCTGTTCTCATGGCCCCTGCTCACATGTCCTGCGCGAATGCTGCCGACTCGGGCGTCGACGCCCCCGAGCTGCTGGTGGCGGGGATCCACGCGAGGTCGCAGGACGGTGCGCGAGGGGGGGGGGGGGGGGGCGGGCAGCGGCTGTGGGATAGGCGGGGCAGCGGTTGCTACCGAGTGAGGCGTAGCATCGTTTGCAGTAGCAACGCAGCCTTTCCGGCGTGACGCCGCCTGGATGTAACCCAGCAGTACGCGCAAAGTGCAAGTGCAAGCTGCTGATGGCGGGGATCCCGCGGGGGGGGGGGGGGGGGGGGGCAGCGGCTGTGGGATAGGCGCGGCAGCGGTTGCTACAGAGTGAGGCGTCGCATCGTTTGCAGTAGCAACGCAGCCTTTCCGGTTGCATAGTGTGATGCCGCCTCGATGTAACCCAGCAGTACGCGCAAAGTGCAAGTGCAAGCTGCTGGTGGCGGGGATCCACGCGAGGTCGCAGGACGGTGCGCGAGGGGGGGGGGGGGGGGGGGGGGCAGCGGCTGTGGGATAGGCGGGGCAGCGGTTGCTACCGAGTGAGGCGTAGCATCGTTTGCAGTAGCAACGCAACCTTTCCGGTTGCATAGTGTGACGCCGCCTAAATGTAACCCAGCCATACGCGCAAAGTGCAAGTGTTACACGCCCGTGTGCCCCACCCAATATCATTGCGCCCGACTTCACTGACGGCATGTCTCGCTCTCCATCATCTCCCGGGCCGTCCGCCGCCTCACCCTGCGCACCCTACCAGCCGCGCGTGCCTTCTCGGAAGCCTCACACACGGCGGCGCGAGTCGCGTCGTGGAACACGTCCTTGACATGGCGGAACTCCGCCCTCACCGCGGCCGTGGTCGGGCAGGGGACTGCCCGCTGATGGGTCGCCATGCATGGGTACTTGGGGCCGCACCAAGCCGGGGTCCCGTCGCAGCAACACTCCCATTCCGTCCGTTGGCCGCAGTACACGCATGACGGGCGTCCGGCCAGGACACGCACATGATAGTGCATGTGGCCGCCTCCCGCCACTGCTCGTAGTGCTCCGGTCAACATGGCGACGAGCAAGTCGGCATGTCCCGCAGGTGGCTGCGGGGCGGGTGGCGCGAGCGCAGCCTCGCTCGCCTCGACAACTCACTCAGCCCTATCAGTCGCCTCAACCACGGCCTCCTCCGCCTCCTGACGCGGCGCATCGGGCGCATCATCGTCGCCTGGCAGGGCGTCCCCCCCCCGCAACGGCGCCGTCGGCGGTGGCCGACGCCGTCGTGGCGGGGTGCTGTGAGGAGGTGGCCCTAGACATAGGTGGGGCCGGCACCGCCATGTGTTGCTCCACATGCGGTGCGGTTCCTGACGCGACAGCTCCGTCGCACAGGTACCGGCGCCGGCACCCCACGCCTGCTGCGCTTACCACCAACCGGCATGTTTCCTTTGGGAGGCGGTTCATCCGCGTCGGAGGTGAGCGGCGGTGCCGGTGTGGGTGTGGATACTGCCCGGCCATTAGGGCTCCCGCCGCCCGCCGCTCCGCCGACCCACGCCGCGGCGTGTGCCGCGCCCCGCATAGTCGCCTCGAATATATTATACATGACGCTGGGACGGGGGGGGGGGGGGGGATTCGTGCGTTTCGTATGTCGGCGGAACGGCGTGCGAAGCTGCGGCTGGCGAAGGTGGTGGAAGTAAGCGTGGCGGCGTCGGCGGCGTTTTACCGTGCGTGCATGCGTGCGCAACCCCGCGGCAGCAAGCGCCGAACTCTGCGTGTGCCGGCGGCAAAGCTGCGAAGCCATGGACACGGTACGGGATGCCAAGTCTGGCTAAGCAACTGCCGAGGCTGGCGGCTTAACCCCCATGTCCGGCGGTTGAGGGACGGAAAGTGCGTAGAAGTTGATCGGCAAAGCGGGCATATAAGCCTGGCTGTGCTAGGTTCTTATTAAGTAATGGCGGTTTGTGCTAAGTAATTCGTAATGGTGGATCGTGCAGCGCAGGTAGGGGGCGGTATAAATGAGGCCGGGCACATATACTGCTCCACGAAACGACACTGCTGCCAGACCCGATCGTCTACGGCCGATATAATATTCACACTATATTAACATCGGTGCACATACACCGCCGCACACCGCCGCACACCGCCGCACAACGCTGCGCGCGCACATTCGTCGCGCACATATACGCGCGCCCTACCGCACATATTATCCCGGATTCACTCGGTGAAACCGCGTATTCATTACGCCGTGCTACTTCAACAATAAACATTGCGAAATTACACCGACACAATGCCGCACCGACTAGCTCTTGACAATACGTGCATATAAATAGTAGTGGCGCGCTGCTCCTCGCCTCCGATGTGTCGTTGACTGCTGCGGAAGGCGGTCGTCGACTGGGTGTTAGTTTCTCCACCTCGCCCCCCCCCTCCCCCCTTCACCGCTCACAGCGCCATGGCAGACCTCGCCCCCCGGGCAAAAGTGGGCGGCGAGCCTTGTTGTCTCGCGTGTCCGCGCCGCCGGCATCGAGGAGGACGAGAAAGACATGAGGAAACGCGTGACAAGGTGGGCGCGCAACAAAACACTCCACCCTCCACATAAGCACGCACCCACTCGTGGCGAACTTGTGCCGCGTGCAGGTTCGTCCGGGAGCGCCGTAAGGCCCACCTCAACGCCAAGGCTTCCACAGTGCCAGCGGCGCAACTCGTGGTGGCCGAGGAGGCCGCATCCTCAGCCGCTTAAAGGCGAAACGATTGTGGCTTGTTGTGGGCGTCTGGGCACAGGGGGCGTCCCGACGCCAAGGTAAGGAAGCTCATGGCGGCGTCGTCGACGGCACAGCCTCCCGGGGTGGTGAAGACACTGACGGATGACAAGAAGCGGAAGAGGCCAGTGAAGAAGCGCCGAGGTAAGAAAACTGACGGTCGCGGAGTCGGAGGCGGAGTCCGTCGGAGGCGCAGACGGAGGCGGAGGCGGAGGCGGAGGCGGAGGCAGCGAGATCGTCGAAGCGGAGGGTCCCCCGGGCACGCAAGAACAAGAACAAGCAGTAGCCCCCGCCCCCTTACCCCTCTCCCCTCACTCCCCCGGCGGGAGCGGCGGGCGGCGGGGGGCGGGGGGGGGGGCGGCGGGGGGAGCACGCCCGCCCGCCCCCCCCCCGCCCCCCCCCCCCCCGCCCCCCGCCGCATGCCCCGACGGCATCTGTCGCGAATAATGTAATTCAAACATTCTTCGGCAAACCG
>VCJN01000024.1:0-15264 GCA_006384855.1 Tetraselmis striata | reverse complement strand
GGAACTCGCAGGAAGTGGGTGCTCCGGTGTCCAGCTCGACGCTGATCTGTCGCCGGCCGGTGTGTACCCAAGCAGAGCTAGCCGACGTGCGGCAGAGCGCCGGTTGATGTGACCCGCCACGCGCGCTCCCCGACGTCCCTGCCCTGGTACTAAGTTAGCACTTTTTTGTGATTTATACAATATATCCCTGCAACTTGATTTTTCGTTGTCAAGAACTAACTGAGGTTAAAAAACGCAACTATGTACCAGGTATTAATCCTTACAGGTACCCAGTGATGATGCCCCGACCTGTACATAATCCTTATTCCTACGGGCATTAATCGGCCATGTGCAATCGCCGTTGCTACGAGTACGGGTGGTCCAGGGGTGGGTCCGGAAGTTTCCGGAATCATCGTGCGCCGATCAGTACGACGCTAGCCGTGGTCCTACACGGCAGATAGGAAAAATACGGTGTGCACATAGCCGGTTCATATTGTTTGCTCACATCAGTGCCTTTTAAACATATGCGCACTACAAACAGATCTAAAAGCAACTATGAAAGGTTGCCAGCAAAAGAGAGACATAAGCCTGAAACCAAGGGTCAAGTAGGAGGGCGGCCAGGGAGCCAAGAACCAAGGAGGGGCCAAGGGAACCAGGAAGTCGCCAAGATGCCAAGGACCCAAAGGGTCAAGCAAGGGAAGCATTGAAGCTGTGACAGTCTCAAGAGGAGAGAGACTCAACGACAAATAAAAGTGGTGTGCAGTGGTGGTGCAAAGGCGAGAGGCTTCAGTGTTTGACGATACAAAGATATTGGTTATCCCAACGCTTACCACATGGCAGCATTATACAGTACATATACCCTTAATCATAGGTACACATTGTACTATCTAGTACACACATTTACTAGATGTAAGGATATGTACCACACAAATCCCCATGTGGGTACCGCCAGTGCCTGGTGCGTTTTGCGCGGTATCCTTACAGTTGGTGCTTCTACGCTCGCATCTATCGGATCCGGGTTCGATCCCGCGGAGAAATATATAATATGATATGATGATATGATATGATATGATATGATATGATATGATATGATATGATATGATATGATATGATATGATATGATATGATATGATATGATATGATATGATATGATATGATATGATATGGATATGAAATGATATGATATGATATGATATGATATGATATGATATGATATGATATGATATGATATGATATGATATGATATGATATGATATGATATGATATGATATGATATCCCGCAATGTTGGACGACCCGGCCAATGCGGATCGCCACCGAATCCAAGCCGAAACGTTGCTGGAGGAGGTCCTCCATCCCATGGGGGGGGGGGGGGGGGGGGGGGGGGGGGGGGGTCGTGGAGTGTAAGGATATGTACCACACAAATCCCCATGTGGGTACCCAGTGCATGGTGCGTTTTGCGCGGTATCCTTACACTAGCTCGTATATCGTACGCGTATGATTGTCACACTACATTCAAGCACGCGCGTGAGGGTGATGTCGCCACCGGCCGCGGCGGGAGCATGTACGGCATAATCCGAACGCCCCCCGCCCCGGTCCGCGCCTAGCGTTTGAAGTCGCTACCGGTACCAGTACCCGTTAACGCTTACTACGACGAGGCATGGCGCCGCACCATCATCCAACGCCACATCGATTGCTCTCCACTACACCCTGTCACCCCTGCGCTCCTAGCCTCCCTCTCCACGGATTCGTATCTGGTCGTGGACGACCGGTCCGCCCCTCTGCGGTCGGAGGACGGCGTGCAACAGGGCGCACCGTTGGCCATGACTTCCTTGTGCGTGGTGCAACAGTGTGACAACACGTTGGAGGTCACTGACGGGGCGGCGCGCTTCAACGCCGACGATGGATTTTTGGTGGGCCTCCCGGAGCACGTTTGGCCGGCTCCTCACGCCTTCCGCACGTCCATATCAAGGCGTCCGTGGGGCTTGAGGTGCGCTTCGACAAGATGCAGGCGTACATCGCAGACATGGAGGCCGCGCGGCGTGAGGCTCGATGCGCGGCCGACATCGAGTGGCCCGAGCTAGATGGCCATCACGGCATCGCGGTCCTCAACGTGCCGCTCGGATCGCCAGAGTATGTGCCGGCGTACATGCACGGCAAGGCGGAGGAGCTACGAGAGGAGGTGGACGCTAGCCTGAGCAAGCTCCTATCAGCCAAGCCCAACCGTCGGTACACCCACGCCCGGCATCACCACGCATGGGCCATGCTCAAGCATTGCATGCAACACATGGCGGAGTATTGGCTCCGCAATTGCCTTCCGTCCGAGGTGGAGGCCTTTGCGGAGGCGGTGGATGCCACCGTCCTCGCGGCGGTCGAACGAGTGCTAGGGGTCTCTTTTGATCACCCCACGTACGGCACCGACACCAATCCGGTGGTCACCGATTTCCTGGTGGAGCTTTTGCACGACCCCGACCCCATGGCAGCGGAGGTGGCTACCTTGAGCGAGGATGCAGTGGCCATGGCGTGCAGCAGGCTTCACCTCCCCACTCGGTTGAAGGGCGCTGGCATCCGCCGCATGGCTACCGTTCGTGATGCCGCCTTTATAGGCTGATGCATGAATGCCATCCTCCCAAGGTTCTAGTAGAAACTCCGGCACCAACACCCGCACCCATGGTTTCTTTGACCCACAGCTCGGGTCCGTACTTGGCCGAGGCAGCTTCAACGCAACGTCTTCCGCCCGCCGGGATGACCACTTCCTCAACTATGGTCATGGGTCGGACAGCTACGCCGCAGAGATGCGCGAGGCGTGGGGCCGCCTCCAAGCGGCTACTGCTGGCCATCTCAGCGACGCAGATGCGCGCGTGATGGAGCGGGAAGTGGAGGCTGCGTCGGGCTCGCAAAAGGAGCTGACGTCATTCCTAGACCAGGCCAACAACTCTCGGCTTCGAAATGAGGTGTGCGCTCTCCCTGCCACATGTAGGGAACGGATCTTGTTCAACCAGCTCGACGCGGCGTCGGGCATGTGGACAGTGGCCATCCCCACCGCGCGGACGGACATGACTCCGCATGAGCTGCGGGAGGTCACTGCCGGGTACTTCTTTCTGCCTAGCCCGTGTTGGGCCCCTGTGCTTGGGAGCCATATCATTCTGCCCTCGACAAAGCACAACCCCGTCACTGTTGACCTATACGGCGACGCGCTCATATGAACCTGCCGGCGCCTGGAGACGCCCACTGGCGTGTACATCATGCATGACGCTATCGCAGATGCCTTCCGCGATCATTGTGTTCACGACCTAGGTATCGTTGCACGCCGGGAGGTGGATGACTTGTTCCAGCAGGCAGTGCCTCTCGGCAACACCGTACCCAGGGATGAACTCAAGGACCTAGTGGCGGACGCATAGCTCTCCCTTCCGGCGTTCAACGTCGTGACCGGGAGCTATGATCCCCGGAGCTTGTCCACGATGCCTGAGTTCAAGACTATGCGGTACGGGGTCAAGTACAATGCAGCGCCCCGGGCCACGGCTGTGGATCGGTTTGAGCGCTCCATGTTGGGCGACATAAAACGGGGGTTGGCAGCGCGGGATGCGGCGTGGCAGAACACGGAGCCCGGACAGAAGGGTCCTCTTCGACATCCTGGATATGTCGGGAGTACACGGGCATGGTCTTCGGCACAGTGGGCGAGGTGAGCAAGGGGGTGCGCCGCACAATGCGCGGTATCGCATGCTTGGCTGCGGATCGGGGTGCCCTCTCATCGCGGGGCACTCGGTGCACCACCCGGGCTCACCAGGAAGCCTTGCTCGCAAGAGATTTCCTCGGGGTCTCGAGCTTGGTGGCCGCTCGAGAGCGCGCTCGCTGCCTCATCAGACGGCGCAGATTCGTCTGCCATCCCGTTGTTGAAGATGCACATCACGTCCGAGGATCACACACACACACACACACACACACGCGCGTGGCCCGGACTTTGAACCGTGTGCGCATCACTCATCCATCCCGTCTCATGCGGGATGCGGGCCGCTTTTAGGCGGCTTGCTGTGTTGATCTTTTATTTCTACTTTTAGTAGTAGGTGGATTTGTTACCGCCCTTTTTGTACTTCACACCAGTGCCCGTTTAATTCACACCAGTACCCGTAGTCGCCAATCCCTCACCGAACCCGTCAACGCAATCAATCCTGCTTACGACATGGTCCACTCTGCAACCCACAGCAGGCGCACGCGCCGGTGTGGCTCTAGCGCAGCCCCAAGTATGATGGATGCGCCCGTAAGGCTAGTAGTAATTGTATGTAACAGTAATGCAACCTATTTTGCCCCGAGGCACGCGGTGCATTGTGGTTAGGTCTAAATTAGGGTTTGGGGGCAGCAGTGGGATTGAAAGCTAATATGAATGCCGGTTGGTTCATTTTGTGCCAAGTCGGGGAAACCAATTCCGTCCAAACAGGGACAAATCAAAAGAGTGAAGGAAACGGGATGGTTACAAGAAGTTTGCGCCATCGGGGGCTGAAACTTTGTCCAAACTGGGACAAAAAAGAGCGGGGGCCGTGATGGCTACAAGTAGTATGTGCCGTCCGGGGCTGAAACTCTGTCAAAGCCGGGACAAAACATATGAGCGGCTAATTTTGCGGAATTGTACTACATATCATCATCTTCGATCACATAATCCCCTCGGCGCTCTGCCGCCTCTTGCCTCCTCCTCCTCCTCTTCTCCGCCGCTGCACGCTCTTCCCGCGCCTCTAACTCGGTCATTGGAAGGCGTAGACCCGGCCACTTCTCGAAGTCATTTGGACGCAGTCTTTGAGTCTCGTCCCATGGTTTCTCTTTGAACCATGAGGTCATCCTGGACTTCATCCCAGCGATTTGCGTCTTCTGGTTGTCAATGAGGATCGTCTTCAAGTTCCTGTGTGTGAACGAGTAGCTCGGATGCATATGGTCCCACCACACGGAAAAGGCCGCAGCGACCTGGAAAAGGCGTGGCAAACCGCACAAGGCGTTAATTTTTTTATGCTGACCACATTAAGACACTCACCCGGGTTGCACCCCTCACGCACCGCGGTTGTCCCGGTTCCGGCTGTGACGTCGACGATTGTTGTCCCGTCTGTTGCCGCCATCTTAAGGTGCTTGGCGAAGAGAGCGATAGGCTTTTGGTACTTGTTCACCGTCTGTCTGTTCTCGTCCTTCAATTTCGAACTGTCCTTGAAGTGACCCAACATGATGGATGTAGAGAATCTGGAAAGGCACAACCGGCTTAGCGAGTAGAATATACAAGCCGGCTATTTTCCACGGATCAAATCTCACCTTCGGGGATCATCGAAACGGATGTTGTCAGCTATGATGCTTGGTGGGGGCTTCCTGACGTAGAGGTAGTACTCAGCGTCGTGACGCAGAGAGCTGCCCATCTTCATCCCGCAATCCTTGGCCCAAGTCAGGACGTGATAGATGAGGTCCTCAGCTTGTTTTTGAACGGCTGTGATTGCGGATCCAAGTTGCTGGTCCGAGAGGTGAATGAAGAAATGGCACCCATCGAGAGCAGTGTGGACGTCAGAAGATTCAGTCAGGATATTCAACTGCCTGCGCGGGGGAAAAATCGAGAATGAGATAAATGAAAGCACAGTCATCTACGCACCGGGGTTGTGGGGGTTGTCTTGCCTGGCGAAAGCAAACACGTCGTTGAAGTCGTCCGTACCCCACGCAGCATCCTTCGAGTCCCATGTGTGCGAACCAGCTCCGAAAAGCGCGTCGGCAATGAAGATTGTTGCCTTTCTGGCACGAACTGCCGACATGGCGTCCGCGACGAATTGTTTTGTCGCGGGAGCCTTGAAGTTCCCCTCCACAATGCAAGTCTTGCAAAGCTCCGTGTCTAACCAGATCTCCTCATCCTTGTCGACCTTTTCGCCCTTGGGCATCACCGGAAGTGCCTCGGCCTGTGTGTATTAAAAAACATATTCGGGTTAATAGCTCACAACGAAAATTCAGAAGAGCATTTGTGGTTGCACAAGATCTTAGTTACCTTCATCGATATCCACAGCTCATTAGAAACATTCGGAGCGGAAACCGCGATGAGCTCCGGCGCACATGCCAGAAGAGCAAACTCTGTGAAGAAGGAGATGACCAAGTCCGGCATCTGATTCTTGATGCGATACGCCTCACTCCTGATGGTGGTGTTGGTGGCCGCGATATGCTCTCGAACCGGTAGTGGTGTGAGACAATCGGCGGATTTCATGTCCCCCCATCTGGCAGGAGGGGTCAGCAAGACCATCAACGGACCGGAGCGATGAGCACCTTTGAACAAATCCTGGAACTTTCTGGGGAAGCCTGTTGGGCCGAGGTCATCAACCTTGGCTCGGAACTTGGTGATGGCGTCAAGGCGAGCGGCCGCTTGCTCATCCGACACATCGTCATCCACATCCATTTCGATGATGTGGTCCGAGAGATATTTCCCCCAGTTCCTGGCCGGTTCGTCCGGCGTCAGCAGTTGGAGTTCCTGTCCGTGTCCCTTTGCCGTGCCAATAGCATTCATGAGCTTGATGCTTGCTCGACGCAAGAGATCGCGAAACCTCCAGGTCTCAATCATCGCGAGCCACTCCGCGTTGGTGTGCGTAACGGCCATGGGGCCATTGTCGCCGGCATGCTTAATGTCATCCACCAGCTCGTAGAGGCTCGGGGTCACACTGTGCTCGCCTTGGATGAGCAGTCCAACCGCCAGGTACATATGGCCCACAGGGAGATCCGCGCTGTCGCTCTGCTTGGCAAGAGATGGCTCGTCTAGCCAGGGCGCATGGGGTCCAAAGCCGACATCCTGGGTCGAAAAACAAACTTCAGTACGGAGAAAGGAATCAATGATAGTATTCCATGTGATTAAGACACTGGGGTCGGTCACAACTTACCTCCATGAGGGCGACTCGGAAGTGAGCTCTGTCTTTGCCGAAGCCGTACTTCTTGTTATCGAGGATTGCATTGATAGGCTTCCGAATTGCTTCGTAAACCTTGCTCACTCCCTTCTGGGTGAGTTGCCTGCCGCAATTGAGGCGCTTGACTCTATCGAGTTCTTGCTGGTAGTACACAAACATGTCTCCGAGTTTGGTTCTGGCTTGGTCCCATCCTCGAACCCCGAGGTCCACATGCCGGTAGGCTTCAGAAATCTGCTCAAGGGGCTCAAAAACACTGCGCAAATCATTTGTCAGAATCTAGCAGCATTAACAACACGATGAATTTTCATCATGTACGCAGCTCACCGTTCTGGGCGCGAGCAGAGGTCAATCAAATTTGAGAACTCGCTGCTCTTCTCATCTTTGATGCCGATCTTCTCAAGTTCAACTTGAAGAACTTCAGACTTCTTGAACTCCTTCACTACCCTGATTTGCGGAAGTGCCCTAAAGCCGGGGCGATTTGCATCCTGTTCTGCATACCAGCTCTCGAAACATCTGCGAAGGTTCTACAGAAACAATTGCACCGATTTCAAAACTCCGAACGATTGTACATCGATGACAAACCGTTTCGTCCCGCTAATGACAGAGCGTTTCGTCCCACTAATGACAGAACGTTTCGCCCCACTGATGACAGACCGTTTCGTCCCACTGATGACAAGCCGTTTCGTCCCACTGATGACAAACCGTTTCGTCCCGCTAATGACAGAACGTTTCGTCGCGCTAATGACAGACCGTTTCGTCCCACTGATGACAAACCGTTTCGTCCCGCTAATGACAGAAGGTTTCGTCCCACTGATGACAGAACGTTTCGTCCCGCTGATGACAGACCGTTTCGTCCCGCTGGCGACAGAACGTTTCGTCCCGCTGATGACAGAACGTTTCGTCCCGCTGATGACAGACCGTTTCGTCCCACTGTCACATATTTTTAACCCGCTAACGACAGAACGACTTTTGTCACACTTTACGCCTATTTGCTGCCACGGTCAGCTTAATAATAATTTGGGAGAATGGGTCACTCACCAGGAGTTTGTGCATCGACGTATCTCCCACGACGGTGTGACCCGCCTCGTTGAGCTTCATAGACATGTAGCGGCAGACTTCCGGCGAGAGGCCGATGTACATCTTAGCCGACGTGAGGTGGATGCCTTTGTTGGTTTTGTAGATTTCCGGGTAGTTTTCTTTCACCATGCGCTTCGCCTCCCGTCTGTGGCTGCCGTCGATGTTGGCTTGAAGCGCGCCGTAGGCGCTAAGAAACTCGATGATGACGTCGATCTCTGGCTTGTAGGAACTTGAATCCGCCAACCTCGGGTTCTCCCGCCTTCGTGTGCTGCGACTAGCTCCTTGAAGTTGGCCATGGTCTGAGCGAGGGGCTCGTACTCTTTGCGGAACGTTAAGCCTATATTCTTGGCAACCACTGGAAAGGACACTGAGAAATTCTCGGCGGACAAGGAAGGATTCCTCTGAATAACAAATGCAAGAAATGGATGTCAATAAGTTGCATTTTGTATTGATTTATATTTGTCTACACATATTTGATCAGGTCGCGATAGGCTTTTACCTTGTAGCTTTGCGCCACCATATTGCAGTCTTGCAGCTTTGGGGAACGGAATTCAAATTCCGGCGGCGGAGCGACGAACTTATCGGATATGAAGCTGAAAATGTGAGGCAGCCCCGTATCCTTGTCGACGACGAGGTTGACTCTGTCGGCGTATAACGTGTTGATGTCGCCACCGTGAGATGTCTTCACCTCTGGATCAGCAATCTCGACTCTGAGGTGGCCGTAAGAGATCCAGTCGACGGCACCGGTGTTGTGGAAGCCATTCAAGGCCGGCGGGACGGCCAACGTGTTGACGTATGGAGGCGCGTTTTTAAAATCCTTGTCAATGTTGGCCAAGTCATCGATGTCAATCTCACCAGACGCGAAACCTGTCAGCGCCTGCGCCAGCACATTGCGCTCGACCAAAGTCCATGCGTAGTAAGACTGGAACCGCGGTTGGAAGCAGAGCAGCGGCTGGATCGCGTGGAGTAGCAACCTCTCAAAGCTGACATCGATCCTGAACTCCTTGTGCACTGTCAAGCGATAAGATTCAAGACAGATCTGCGGTAACAAGCATAAGAATATTAGTACTTATTGAAACACGACATTGACACGAATTCAGACAACATATAAGCTTTACTCACCCCGTAGTTTCCGGCCGAGTCCAGCTCGACGTCCTTGATCTTTCCGATACACGCGAGAAGTGGCCCCTTCGGATCATCGAAAAAGTCCTTGCCAGTCAGCAGGCTCGCCTTGTGCAATTCGATGTACAAATAGATCTGTACCTCAGCACTTGCGTTCTTGAACCAGTGGATAGTCCAGCTCCTTGAGGTAAAGTCGTTGTAGGAGTCATGTTCTTGGGACCCGTCCCTCTCGTCAAAGAAGTCGTCGTAAGAGGCGACCGTCATCAGCTTTGTCTTCCTCTCGGGTCCGGGAGTGCCGGTGATGTCTAGAGCTTGCTTACGCTTCTCTGCCGCCCGTTGCCTCTGTTCTTCCTCTGTGCCGAAGACCTCTTCATCCGTGCACATACTGAGGAATTCAGGAACCCTTCTCGGAGCCTCGGCAATAGGGGCTCGAGAACAAGAGGCTCCAGAACCGGACGCTTGCCCGGTAGTCGGCGCTGGAGTCTCGAGCTCGGCCTCTGGCTCCGGGTCAAGCCGAGTGGGCTCGGGCTCCGGCTCGGGCTCCGGCTCGGGCTCCATCTGAGTTGGCTCAGTTTCAGGCTCATGTCGAGGCTCTGGCTCGGGCTCATTGGGCTCTGTTTCAGGCTCCGGCTCGGGCTCCGGCCCCGGCTCAGTGTGCTCTATTTCAGGCTCAGGCTATGTTTCCGGTACTTGAGATGGGCCTTTAGACAAAGAAGAGCCTTGATTCGGGGAACCTGTAAAGAATGAGTAGAGAGTACTCAACACACCTGCAGTGGGCGTCACGATTAACTACTGAACGGTATCGCCATACACCATCAAAGCCAAGCGTTATTTTTCTTACCTGGGGATCCCGATTTACCAGCTGCTTCCGACGCGGTTGCCTGCGCCAATTTACCTGTTGGAACGTCAGATAACTCATTGACGAGAAAGTAATCGATGTAAGGGTGAGAAGGCAGGGAGTGATACTTTCAGTCACAATTACCTGGAGTCACAATCGTCTCTGAAACCTTTTCTTTTCCCTTGGATTCCTTTGAAGCTTGATTCGCTACTGGCTCATTTGCGCGTCCTTTCGTACCTGTCAACACACATGATTTCAAATAATGTAAATATGACACAGTGCACTCACAAAGGGAGGGATTGATACTTTCAGTCACAATTACCTGGAGTCACAATCGTTTCTGAAACTTTTTCTTTTCCCTTTGATTCCTTCGAAGCTTTAGTCGCTACTTGCTCATGTGCGCGTCCTTTCGAACCTGTCAACACACATGATTTCAAACAATGTAAATATGACACAGTGCACTCACAAAAATCATATGATTGGAGAGGCAAGGACCTGATTGATAGTAAGCTTGCATGAGCTTTTCGTAATCTATTAGCCTTCGCGCTGTCTGCATTTGAGCATCTGAGAGGACCTGGCCGCTCTTGATTCGGGCCCTCAAAAGCAAGGCGGCCGATCTTTCTCCTTGCGAGTGCGTGCCGTAAGCCGGCACCCTACCTCCTAAAAGTCTCGGTTTCCAGGGGTTACCTGATGCCTCAGCGCCCGCTCTAGCTGCAGAAGCTGAGGCTGCACGGCTCTTCTTCGCCGCCGGCTGCTCGGGCACAGAAGATGACGCCTTGTGTTTTCTCCCGACTAGCGCTCCGAGCGCATCGAATTCTTTTGCTTTCTCGGTAGGTTTAGATGTCCGCTTGGACCTTCGACCTATAAATATCATATCCTGTCAGACCGTTTCGTCCCGCTGATGACAAACCGTTTCGTCCCACTGATGACAAACCGTTTCGTCCCACTGATGACAGAACGGTTCGTCCCACTAATGACAGAACCGTTTCGTCCCACTGATGACAGACCGTTTCGTCCTACTGTTGACAGACCGTTTCGTCCCGCTGATGACAAACCGTTTCGTCCCACTGATGACAGAACCGTTCCGTCCCACTGATGACAAACCGTTTCGTCCCACTGATGACAAACCGTTTCGTCCCACTGATGACAAACCGTTTCGTCCCACTGATGACAGAACGGTTCGTCCCACTCATGACAGAACGGTTCGTTCCACTGATGACAGAACCGTTTCGTCCCACTGATGAAAGACCGTTTCGTCCTACTGATGACAGGCCGTTTCGTCCCGCTGATGACAGAACGTTTCGTCCCACTGATGACAGAACGTTTCGTCCCACTGATGACAGACCGTTTCGTCCCACTGATGACAGACCGTTTCGTCCCGCTGATGACAAACCGTTTCGCACCGCTGATGACAAACCGTTTCGTCCCACTGATGACAAACCGTTTCGTCCCACTGATGACAAACCGTTTCGTCCCACTGATGACAGACCGTTTCGTCCCGCTGATGACAAACCGTTTCGCACCGCTGATGACAAACCGTTTCGTCCTACTGATGACAAACCGTTTCGTCCCACTGATGACAAACCGTTTTGTCCCACTTATGACAGACCGTTTCGTCCCACTGATGACACATTGTTTCGTCCCACTGATGACAGAACGTTTCGTCCCGCTGATGACAAACCGTTTCGTCCCACTGATGACAAACCGTTTCGTCCCACTGATGACATACCGTTTCGTCCCACTGATGACAGACCGTTTCGTCCCACTGATGACAAAACTATTTTCAATACATTATGTACTGCGGTTTAATAATGTAATGTCTTTAAGTACTGCGCTACACACTAATATTAAACCACTCCTTACGGCGGAGTATAGGCAGAGGTTCACCCTGGCCGCTCTTCACCCCCACCCCCTCCCATCACCAATTAGCATCCTTACTGAACTTGCCGCAGTTGCCTCGACGGGACGTAATACTACCCTGCAGGACCCTGATGCCGCTCGTCTCGTTTGGGTTTCTATTCCCACTCGTCTGCCTACACCTCGAGCGGTCCTAGATTACACCGCTTCTACAGGGAACCCTAACCGAACTCGCTAGATCTGGCCGCATCACACGTCGAGCAGGCAGGCGGCTATTGTACGCTGCCACTCGTCTGCCTACACCTCGAGTGGTCCTAGATTACACCGCTTCTACAGTGAACCCTAACCGAACTCGCTAGATCTGGCCGTATCACGCGTCGAGCAGGCAGGCAGCTACTGTACGCGCGCGCAACTCACCTGGGGTGGCGTCGTCCTTGTCTTCCTTGTCCTTGGCAGGCTCGTTCTTCTTCGGCGCCATTCTGGCGGTAGGTAGGTTGACGCGGTAGATGAGCGGGTTTCTTGGTGGGAAGCGGTGAGGGAGAGGTGGAAATGACGTGGTTTCTGTCTGCCGCCGCTCTGACCCCTGCTGGACCAACGGCGCGCGTGCGCACACTATAGTGTACCTCGTCGTCGTCATCAGGTTCATGTATTTTGCACCGCGACGAATATACAAGGCTAACTACTGCGACTATATACTACTATTACTGGAAGATAAAATATTCCCTACTCGAGAGTCATAACGGTACGAGAGTACAGTGGCGTGGCAATAATATTCCTTCATGGGATGATATATTCCTTGGATTGGATTCGGGTGTACTTACTAGTATAGAACTATTTCCGACATACGAAAGAAACACGAAATAATACGGTATTTGAGTCCTCAATTATTTTGACCCGTAGCTGGATATTATGCCCCCCGGTCAACGGCCCGTCCGAGAACGGTCATCGGCCGTCACTCTTCCTCACCACAGATCACAGTCCTTCACCCCCCCCCCCCCCCACTCGCCCCGCGCTGCATGGCGGCGGTCGAAAGCATGGCCTCTTCTCCACGATCCAGCGCGTCGGACACTACAGTTACATTACCGATGTGTTCGTGCCACAGCGGGTACTCGTGTGATTGCGACGCGCGTGCGAGTGATCGTAAGGAGCCTGAGAAAAGGAAGTACACGTGGGGCAAGGGCTCCGATGAGGTCGCCGAAAGCGATAATGGCAAGGTCTCGTCTCTGATCAGCAAGCGCACCTCTCGCGATTGTATCCGCCTCATGCTCGCCAAGGAGGCTAGCGAGCAGTCGCCGTGCTATTCGCGCAAGTGCGTGCACAAGCTATACACACAGTGCGGAGAGGCCCTCGTTGATGCCGTGTTGGACCGTGCGTTGACCGTATACTCTGGCAATCAGAACCGCTCCTTTGACCGGCTCGCTCCGGTTCTCAGGGGTGGCTACGAGTCGGCATCCGACAAGTTCGATTACATGTTTGATCACGGTGGCTACTTGCGATCTTTCGATCATCGCGGCCCCATCTACACGTGTGGGCGTGCGTGGGAGGTCTTGCATCAGGTCTCGAAACACAGACGTCTCGTGATCCAGCGGTCGGTGGTGGATAACGAACCCACGTGCATCAGGCAGCGCAAGCAATACGAGAGCAGACAAACCGGACCGAGGGAGCATGTGCGCATGTTTCTCGAGCACTTCTTCTCGGATGACCTCGGTCACGTCGAGATCATGCCTTTTCATGACGGAAACAACGAGACCTTCAAGAAGCACCTACCTCCCTGGATGACCAAGATTTGCGTCTACTACTACTACAAGTCGTGGGCCGAGGACGACAACGCCATTCTCCGTGGTGAGGCCCATTTTGTCCCACTGATGACATACCGTTTCGTTCCGCTGACGACAGACCGTTTCGTCCCGCTGATGACAGAACCGTTTCGTCCCACTGAGGACAAACCTTTTTGTCCCGCTGATGACAGACCGTTTTGTCCCACTGATGACAGACCGTTTCGTCCCGCTAATTACATACCGTTTTTGTCCCGCTGATGACAAACCGTTTCGTCCCACTGATGACAGACCGTTTCGTCCCGCTGATGACAGACCGTTTCGTCCCGCTGATGACAAACCTTTTCGTCCCGCTATCGCCAGAACGTTTTGTCCCGCTGATGACAAACCGTTTCGTCCCACTGATGACAAACCGTTTCGTCCCACTGCTGACAAACCGTTTCGTCCCACTGATGACAAACCGTTTCGTCCCACTGATGACATACCGTTTCGTCCCACTGATGACAAAACGGTTCGTCCCACTAATGACAGAACCGTTTCGTCCCACTGATGACAGACCGTTTCGTCCTACTGACGACAGACCGTTTCGTCCCGCTGATGACAGAACGTTTCGTCCCACTAATGACACAACGTTTCGTCCCACTGATGACAGACCGTTTCGTCCCACTGATGACAGACCGTTTCGTCCCGCTGATGACAAACCGTTTCGTCCCGCTGATGACAAACCGTTTCGTCCCGCTATCGCCAGAACGTTTAGTCCCACCGACGCCGGACCGATTTCGTCCCACTGATGACAGAATGTTTCGCACCGCTCATGGCATACCGTTTCGTCCCACCAACCACAAAAGTATTTGTCCCACATCATTAGCCGATATCGTCCCACTGCAGAGAGAACGTCTTGTCCCACTGCTGAGAGACGGTTTTGTCCCACTACTGACATACCGTTTCGTCACACTGATGACAGATTGTTTCGCCATGTAGATTACAGAATTATTCACCCACTACCGATATAATTATTTCGACCTACTTTAGACCGAACTTTTCTGTCTCGCAGTATGAGACCTTATTTGTATACCGACCTATCATGCCCCTGCCCCTTTGTAGATTTGACTACCGAGAGCGAAGAGAAGCTCGCATCGTTCGACACTTTCCGCCGGACTTGGAAGGAAGACTTCCCGGATGTCACCACGCCGAAGGTGAAGCGATTCAACCACTGTCCCATATGCGCGGCGGGCAAAGCACTTAGAGACCAAGCTCGTGAGATTTGCACAAAGGACATGACGCCAGAGGAACGTCAAGTGCACCGTCAACATCAGCAGCTGGTGAGGCGTCAGGTCAGAGCTGAGCAGAAGGTACACCTCGAGAGAGTGCGCCAGGAACGAAGGGATCTGAACAACGCCGTCTTCCAGTCGCGCCTTGGCCATGGAAACTTCTTCTTCTTCGAAATTGATAGCATGGACTCCGCGAAGACCCTGCTGCCTCACTGGGTTCGCATCCCCAAGACTGTGAAGCCCGACATGCTCCTCAAGTACCACCTCACCTGTGTGAAGTACGACGGATACCGCCTGGACGACATCTACTACTACACCAACACCATCCCCCACGATTCGTCCACGACGTGCACTCTGATATGGATCACGATCATGAAGGTGAGCTCGTTAGCCTCCCGATAGGTTCGCCGTGGTTGTCCGGTAGCCATGGACTGATGAAATCTGG